>OX101793.1:20403596-20486096 GCA_944452715.1 Ophion slaviceki | reverse complement strand
ATTGATAATCTATATAGATAATTTGACTGATGACATGGTGAAGATAATTTGCTTGATGTACATCATCCCTTGACTCTGGTTGATCCCATTCCAAGCTTCAGTACCGTCCAGTTCCGCCCAGTCCAGGCTATCGGCTCCCACCACCGGCATTTCCTTCTGATAACGTATCTTCCCTCATAGCTAAACAATGTGATCTCCCAACCAGTCGTCCATCCTCTGCATCCGTACACACATATATATATGCAGATACGTGTATGCGTCGTCATCTGTACATCCTCTCGCAACGTCTCATCAACGGAGTAGCCACGAATCTGTGTAATCATCCGCAAATATTTAATCGCAAACTCCTTATCGATTGCCACTTCACCGCACGCCCGTATCGCGTTACTTTCATTGAACTTGCCCAAGCTCAAATAATCGACGAATTCGCCTACCAACGAGAGTTGGGAGGTCCCCACAATCACCGGAACTGTTGACAACAGATATTCAGCACATGTGCTTGTTCAATCGACACGCACTGCTCGTGAGAACATGCAAAGCAGAGACGCAATCGCTGATCGGATATCACCCCGGCCGATACTTGATTGGGTAGTTTTGCAGAGTTTCCAATGACGACACAAACGAAGCTCAGTCGAATATGGCCACCCGTGGCGGCATGTGGTGCCGGTAGGCCACGCGCCAGGGGGTCTTCGGGAACAAGAAACAGCAAAGTGACAAGACGGGATCGTGGAAGCAAGGATATGAGAAAGAATTTTGGAAACATGGGATCAAAGGACATGCTGTTGGGATGTTGAATAAGTTCGCGCTGTTTCTTCGTGATAATTAAGGCCTAATTTTGAAACATAATTTCTAATGGTATCAAACGTTTCGGAACTGGTGTGTTATCGACTCCAAATGATTCTGCAAGTTCAGCTAACGTCTGGCACGAGTCTTCGTGAAGTAACGCCTCCAATTCAACACATCAAAGACATCACTTTTGCAGCGTCTAAACCAATATCTGCATGTTGGTTCCGACAGAGCATGGTCGTCGTAAGTCTCAACAAGAGTTCTGTGTGCTTCGGCTGCAGATTTTTTAAAATAGTACTGCCGTAAAAATCCCCGCAAATACCCTTTTTGGCACGAAACCTGACATGTTTCAACACTATGAAAAAGAAAGTTGTTTACATTTGGTCGAAATGTCATACACTGAATTGCAAGCTCGCTTATAGTATTTCTTCGTAGATGCGTTACCATCTTAAACTGCACGCACGCCGTTCCGGTTACGCCATCTGTAGGAAAACAGCGAGAACTTATTCAACGTCGTAATTCTTTTTTTAGACATTCTTGATCATCAATGTACGAAATAGTTGATCTTGCCGTATTGAAATGTTGGCCTCGGACGTTGAAGGTCCTTCAGGCTACGTTAGCTTTTGGATGTCTAGGAATGCATAGGGGTGCTTGGGAACTTTGATTAATTCTCGCTCAATGTATTCTTCATTTGAATCCAGATGCGAAGGCAAAAGACAGGCAGTTGCGAGAGTTTTGTGGACGGTTAGCTCCGTGTAACAAACTGGCTCAGTCAACGGTCCATGGTCGTAGTCGCAAGCTGCTTACTCTTATAGGACAATAAAGGAAGGCGACACAGAAGGCCTGTCACAGCGCGGGACATTTCCATTTTATTGGACACCCAGCAAGCCAAAGTGCTCTCCTCCGAGTGAACGCGCGTCCAGACACGACTATCCTACATAAGCACAACCTGGGGTATACAGGAATATAGGAATTCGAATTTAGAAAAACGTGCAGCCATCTCTCTCTCTCTCTCTCTCTCTCTCTCTCTCTCTCTCTCTCTCTCTCTCACTCCGTATCCTGGCGCCCCTTTCCATATTTTTCCATCGCTCTTGTGCCTTTCGTCGATTTCCATTTCGAACTTCTCTCATACGATCAATTCCATATACCCGGCAAAACGGGCTTCCAGACTTGACAAACGCCCTTACCCTATTCGACTTAAAGGGCGCCCCGCCAAACGCCTTTACCCTACGCCCACAGAATCACACGTAAAGGAGAAAATACACCCACTGGCTGCTATTGACCCGAATTGCACTTTTGAGAAGAATATTTCTCGATTTATTCCGCATCATCATTGCAAATCTACTCTTAGCTTGAAAAACAGGTAGGGAAGTAGGGTAGAATGAGAACCCTTTGATCATGTTCAAATGAAACTACACATGTGAATCAGTCGACTTTAATTATTCTTTTAAACTAATCAACATTTATCAATCTTTTAATTTTGGAAACAAAAAGTCAGTCTTTCCGATTGTTAGCATATAACATGTATCTTTAAATACCGGGGTTCTCTCTGGGAGTTTCGGATGGGAGGAAATGTCAATGTCAAATATCAATCGCTTCTCTGCTTTTGGCCTTGTATCTTCGAAAGTATTTACAATCGGCCGCTGTAACTTTGTAAATATATTTTTGGATAGTTAATCTATCGATTTTACCAATTTAAGAAAAAAACGATTTTTCGAACCTTCTAATTCAGGCTCCAGCCTTAAAGGGAAGGCCAATCTAGAATTTTCGACTAAACGTTTTTTTTTAATGGTCCCCTAGGGCCTCGAAAATGATGTCCCAAAAGATCATAGCCGCGAAAAATCTCTAAGTACTCGGTTTTCGAATTTTGGTACGAGGCCAGCTGGTCCGCAGCTCACTACTCAAAACTTCAAACGCGTTTCTCTGAAAACTGCATTTTTTAAGTTGGCCGGAAACATAACTCAGACAATTTTCAACCGATTCACTTGAAATGTTGGAATATATCTTGAAAAATACATTGTCTATGGAAGTACGTAGGATACTGGGATTTTTTTATACTGCATAGTTCATTTGTTATTAACAATTATCTGACGATTTTTTAGGCAAATTTTTCACTTTCTACTTTAGAAGTGCGCCATTTGGCAAAAAATCAATATATCGAAAAAATCCTACGTACTTCCATAGCGGTTATTTTATATAACCGACAAAAATTCATTGGCTCATTATAATTCAAAAATTACGGGAGCTGTTTGTCAGGCCGTAGACCCTGCAAAAACGGAGACATCATCACAAAAACGCCATTCTGAAATTAACCGCTTCAAAAAAATGATTGTATACAGTCACTGATATGTATGATAAACACCCCTTTTTGTAATCTCAATTTATTTTGTAGTTTTTCTGAAAAAAAAAAATCCCCAAAAAGCCTATTTTTCGGACTCCAGAGTGGCCTAAAGCCTTAAGGGGTTATATAAAGTTCAAATTTTCGAAAAATCGATTAAAATTTTTTTCGTAATGTACATATATTTAAGTGCACACACAGAAAATTTCTTGTCAATCCGGCGAATATTCTCGAATTTACACGCACATTTGTAATGACGTGTCAGAGCGGTCGAAAGTGCTTTTAAAACTTTAAACGCGTTTTTCTCAAAACTGTGTTTTTAAAGTCGGTGAGCAAGATTTCTCGGAAACGGCTGAACCGATCAGTCTCAAATTTAAACACAATCTTTTCAAGTATATTTTTTTGTAATTAATCAAAGGTTTTTTCTCACTGACAAATATTTTCCATTTTATAAACAATTTAGGGCCTAATTTTTGGCCAAAAATCGATTTTTTTGAGAAGCCGCCATTTTGTCAAAGATTATTATTTTGCTTATTCCTTTGATCAATTACAAGATAATCCATTGTATTAACGAAATATTTTTGGTTTTTTCATTTTAGATGATCTAGTCCAGAGATATCGTGTTCACCGCAAGACGCCTTTTTTTAGAGGTGCTCCCGGAGATCAGCTATAGCAGCTTTCAAAATAATCAATTTACAAATAAAAAATGTTAAAATACAGTTGGAAGTTACCATAATATGTTTACACATTTTTACGTTAATAGATTTAAAGGTCTTCTCAAGAAAAATGCCCCTTAACACGTCTCTCTAACGTAGATAGTGGCACGTTGTAAAATATTGCGGCTTTGCGATAGCTTTTATTCACCATATTCACATTCCCCATTAGACGGTTCACTAATCACCAAAGAATCGCGTAATCACCTTGAAAATTTCTGACCAACCATTCTTATTATATTAATAATTACCACTTCCATTGTGTTTACTTACCTGCCTCTCATCAGCATCAGCAACTCAAATGAACTGAAACGATGGTGGACTTTACCAAAAATTAGATCGTCGTGTCAATAAATCGATATTGTTTTCGAACTCGAGACGCGTGCTTCCGCCACAGTTGATACTTTCACACTCATTCACCTCCCCGCCATCTCTTAAAACTCCAACGGAAGCACTGTGCTCCTACACACTGTTTAGTAGCTAGCCTTATGATTCGTCTTACCCCGCACCTTCGTCTTGCCCCTGGTTTCCCTACATGTCTTTCCCAACCGACAACAGTGGACGCGCGATTTATTTTCGAGCTTGTCCTCCTTGCGCGCATCATTCGAATATCGATATTTGATAAATGGACACGCCGGCGCTTTATAATTGCGCGAAAGTATCATTCGTGATTTCTAAACACTGCAACAATCATCGATTCAACGATTTAAATCGGCAACGTTCAGGAGAATAACGGGAATAATCGATGAACGTTGGCGATCAAATGATTCGCGCGAATCCTTGTTTGAAATAATTCCCGATGAATATAATGCATAAATTAAACCGGGTTGGTTCAATATTCAAGCTGGCCTGGGACCAGGTGGAGGGGTTTCGAGGGATATGAATATGGAAATTATCGAGTAATGTGGAAATGATAGTCATGAACCTCGTTTCGTGGTCCCGCCTCTCTCTCTCTCTCTCTCTCTCTCTCTCTCTCTCTCTCTCTCTCTCTCTCTCTCTCTCTCTCTCTCTCTCTCTCTCTCTCTCTCTCTCTCTCTCTCTCTCTTGCCAACTCCACCCCCGCATACGAGCCTGATGTACGACCCTGAATTCACTTACCCTCTGTGCAAACATTGAAGTCGTCGGAGACCATGAACCATCTGAGCAAAATAGGGGATGTCCGAAGTAGGGTATTATATCGACACGCATTTATATATATATATATATATATATATATATATATATATATACAGGGTGGACCATTTAACGTGACCACGCCAAAGTTCTCTGTTGCCTTTAGAGTGACGAAAACAAACCCAAACAAACCATAAATATCTGTGTGAAAAATCATTTGAAGGTCATGATATCATACGTCATTGGATTCGTCTGAATATCAGCTACAACGTCTTAATTTAAAAAAAAACATGTTCCCATTTGAAAAATCATGGATGACCTTGAGAACGCAAAAACTATGACCTTGACGAAAATGAATTTTTCACTATTGTATCAGCCCTTCGAAATCAATTGAACTACCTCCTGACATTTTTTTCGTCACTCTAAAGGCAACGGAGATATTTGGGCCGGTCACGTTAAATGGTCCACCCTGTATATGCAGGGTGTCCCTCTCATCTCTGCGCCCGAAATAACTCGGTAATTATCGACGTCACAAAAAAATGTTCCGGTTAAAGTTGTACGGTGTGAAGGGGGCCATCAATTGCGACCAATTTTTTTTGTAGGGGCGTTGACGCACCGTGAAGCTCACCTCCACGTTTTTAACTGGAATGGTAAATTTTTTTAACCATCTTGTGGAGCACCTCAAGTCACATAAAAAACATTAGGGGGTAAAAGTCGTTCAAGGTCATTTAAGGTCAGTATCGATTATACAAATCTAAATATCTCGGATCACTACTAAATATTTAGTAGTGAACCGAGATTTATATTTCATTTTAACCCCTTCGTTGGCAGAGAGAATTCGACAAAAAGTGCCCAAAATGGCAGGACATTTTTTTATCCTGAAAACTTGCACTCTGGTGTTTTTGAAGGTGCTGATTACGAAGCTGAACTCAAAATTCAGGAATTCACAATGACGAACAAATATGGCGAATGAAAATACAAGTAATACAGATGGATTCGAGAAAAAAGTTCAATTTCGGTCCGCCATTCTAGCGCCGCCATTCTGAATTTTCAAATTTGAAGTTCAGATTCGTAATAAGCGACCTCAACAATCCTGGGGTACTTATTTTCATCTAAATCGAGTGAAGTTTTTTATTTTTGTCCCCCATATTGGCGCCGCCATTTTAAATTTCCAAATTTTGACCTCAAATTCGGATTCAGCGAGCCCAAAAACCCCCGAATGAGGCTCCGATTACAAATCAGAGCACGTTAAATAGGGGAATGAAGGTTGACGCGTTATTGCGTCAATGCCAACGAAGTGGTTAATAGGTGACCTTGAATGACCTTGAGAGACTTTGACCCTCTAATGTTTTTATGCGGCTTGAGGTGCTCGACAAGATGGTTGAAAAAGAAATGTACCATTCCATTTTAAAAAGTGGAGGTGACCTTCACTGTGCGTCAGCGCCTCCACCGAAATAAAAAAAATTGTTCGCATTTAAGGAGGTACGGTGATCGGAGCGAGTTCAAGATAAACCCCGATTTTTTTACAGCATTGTCGAGACCTTCGTCCATGCGTGTGCGGAGTTTCCACGAGATTTACCGTACACTTTCCGAGTTATTAATTGTTAAAGTTGGTGAATTAGTGACACGTAGACGACAAAATCTGCCTGTCCTCTCGTATATCGATTTTTTTGTGCTACTTGGAGCCAAGAAACACGTAAAAAAAACTGATGGTTGCGTTCGTTGAATATTTGTGATCGATAAGGCACCTTGAATTGGAAAGCTCACCGCAGAAATAAGCAATAAATTTAGAAATAAAGTCGCAAAAACCGAAGTTTTCGGAGAGCGAGACTTCTCGTGACGTAACAGCAGCCATCTTGCTCGACGTGTGGCAACGCCGGATACCCGCGCAAATTTGATTCGTCTATCGGATATTTTCAAGGCGAATTAAAAATATGATTGTGCGAAGCCGTACATTTTTAAATGGATTATAAAGGGCCTTTCGCCGATGTTTACTTGAAGTTCTTTTACGTACAGCAAAGGCATCTCAATTTTTCTGGCGACATGTACCTATACAACGCATCTATATATAAATTCAGCATGGGAGAACCGTCATATAAAATAAACGTTCCTTTTTATACCTGCAAGTATTGTGAAAATTGGGAAAGGGAAAAATAACATAACAATCGATGAAATATGTTTTGACTTTGGACAGATTGGACATTGGACATTGAGGTTAACTTCAACGCGACGTTTTTTATTTGCAATCGCAATATTATCTTTTCATTTTCTAATTCTTGTCCGTCAGAATCTACATTTGTCTCTAAACTGGACTTCAGGTACAATCCCGTTACTCTTTTGACAAACGCGTGGAACCGATGACAGCCACCGAAAATGCGACGATGCTAAACGTCAATGATACGGCGTATTACTGAAGTCGAGTAGTAGATTATTAAGGTTGTTTTCATATTATAAAAACAATAGGAAATTCGAAATTCAATACTTGGAAAGTATTTCTCGAAAAATAGGCCATATACATATATCTAAAACGTGGCGGTATTGCGGCGTGAAATAGAATCTAAGTTTACCAGCATGGTCATCACCGTACCTCCTTAATGGCCCCCTTCACACCGTACAACTTTTGTCTGGAACATTTTTTTGTGACGTCGATAATTACCGAGTTATTTCGGGTGGCAGAGATAAGAGGGACACCCTGTAAATACACACATAAAGAACAAGAAAGAAGGGTGTTGGAGACCTTCGAATGATTCGATGATCGATACAAGAAATGTCACAGACCTTTCCACACGCCCGTTCTCTCTCTACTCCCTCTAAATACTCCCCGGCCTCCCCTCTTTCGCTCTCGCCTGGAAAGTTCCTTGTTCTTGTCGTGTAAATCCTCAAAGTGTGCGAGAGAGAAGGAGCGCTCCAAAGGGCGTCGCACCAAACTGACTGGGCACGCCATACTTGCTCCAGACACTGTAACGACAGCTGAGAATAATAAGGGCGCAAGGGAAATTGTTTCAGAAGTGGAAACGAGGCTCGATATGCCCTTTGGGAAAGTTCGCCGGTTCTCACCCCGCGCGACCCTTGATGTCTTTCGACAAAGGGAACCGCACCCTGACGTTAAAGAGCACGGTGCCTTTCCAAAACCAAACAAACCAAACCCATGTATTCTTCCGTACACAGACGCGCGCGCCCACTCACACGTACGTATACATGTAGATTTCGCACGTATTTCAGATTTCGCGGTCACCACAATCCCTTTTGTCTGTGCCCCGGCGTCGAGTCTTTCACTACTTAATACCCGCATGAGAGCTGCAAACTCCAACCGCGACCAACCAAACCTCATTACCGCAAGCTCAATGGCTCCTCGATCTCGTTGCTTCTCGCTCGTATCGGCCCGCTCATATTTTCCACTCACGGACTCACATTATGAACGCGCCAGACGCAATGGCTTCACAACTTTCGCGTAAGCGTTGTTTCGGAATCGGGCCGCGTTTTTTCTTTACCTCCGCAGCGATGATGTGGGTAACTTTTCAACGTGATTTTTTGGGAATTAATTTTAGAGAAACGGTTGAATATACAGTGTTGATATTTTACAATTAGATTCATACATGTTTGAAGTGACATCTTCAATTTTTTCAAAGCTTTTTGTTTTATGTTGTACATGATATTTGCCGTTGCGCAGGTCATGTCGCGGAAAATTTTTATCGTCGGGCGTTGCGATTGCGGCTGTTCTTGTAATCTGAAATAAACGATTCAAAGAAGATTATATTCTTGACGAATGTGGTTATCGTTCGGCCCTCTATCTCTTCGATTACTTTATAATTACTATTTTTTCGGGCCGCGAGAAGTGAACATTTTATTGTAAAAATCAGATTATACTCTTTTTCAAACGCCGCCATTTTGTGAGATTTTTCCTAAAATATTTCATTAGAGGGCCGAACGATAATCACATTGGTAAAGAATAGAATGAAAAAAATCGTTTGTTTCAGATTACAAGCACGGCCGCAATGACAGCGCCCGACGTTAAAAATTTTTTGCGACATGTAATGCGCAACATCAAATATCATGTACAATTTCAAATAAAATGCTTTGTAAAAATTGAAGATGATTCTCCAAACATAAACAAATATAACGGTGAAATACTAACACTGTAGATTCAACCGTTTCTCTAAATTTAATTCCCAAAAAGTCAACTTGAAAATGGGTGCAACACTAGAATACGAGCATAAGGGGGAGGGGGTTAATTCGCTATAAAAAAGCATGTTTACGATATTTTTTTTACGACACAGTTGATATATGTTTATTTATGTAATTAGTATATGATTAAAGGACATTTGAAAAATATTCTGTAAAATGTTCATTAATAATTATGCAGGTATAAGCCGTTGACAGCAAATCTTCGCAAACACCTAAAAAAAAGTTACATTGAACCGCATAACTCATCACTGGATCATCTGAAATAAAAACACCAAAAAAATTGATTAGTTGATAAGTGCCTTAAGGTAACGCTGTCGGGTTTTTTTGATTGAATTTTTAATTTTTGGTTACACTTAGAAGTCAAAATACCGATTTGTCATTTTACAAAATCGGAAATTTTGTTATTGTAAAATAAATTAACACGATAAAAAATGTAAAAAACTCGACAGCGTTACCTTGTGATTTATGTGTAGAAAGAGTGTGTAAAATTGCAAAAGGATCGGTGAAGTAAATTTTGAGCGAGTTCACCGACTTTGAAAATGCTAAGTGTGAGGAAACGCGTTGAAAAGTTTCAAAGATTTCTACACTAGAAAATAAAAAATAAAGCATCAATAAACGATTGTTTTTTTTTTCATATAATTATACAGTATCATTGATGCCAGGCCGATACAGCATTGATATGAGAAAATTTTAAAAATACCTTGCCCCCTTTCCCCCCATCGAGTGCAACCCCGGAATGTCCCGTGCAGAAATTTTGACAGGGATACCCTATGTCCGATCAAATCCCGATCAGGATTTGTCATGGATTCCCCAAAACCGGTAACCCGGTTAGAATCCAACTTGCATCCGTATCGGAATATGTATGACGACGATGGCATATCTTTGAAAATTTTGGCGTCACGTGTATTTTCGGTATTACTATGAAATTCCTATCTATAGATAGGAATTTCCATCTAGAGATTCCTATCTATAAAATTCCTATCTATAGATAGGAATTTCATAGTAATACCGAAAAATACACGTGACGCCAAAATTTTCAAAATTACGCCATCGTCGACGTACATATTCCAATACTGATGCAAGTTGGATTCTAACCGGGATACCGGTTTTGGGGAATAAGTCTCTGTTTATACCCACCGACGTTCGCGGGGTGTAGATGGAACGCTTTGGAACCACATGTATTTCTGGCGTATATATCGGATTCCTATCTGAGTCCCTGTTTATGCCCAGCCACATCCACAGGACGTTAGATGCGCTGTGTACGTGAACGTGGGGTGTAGTACCCCGCCGAATCCAGTCAGATTCAAGGGAGTCCCGTGCAGAAATTTTGACAGGGATACCCTATGTCCTGATCGGGATTTGATCGGACATAGGGTATCCCTGTCAATTCTGGATTATAATCCAACTTGCATCCGTATCGGAATATGTATGACGACGATAGCATATCTTTGAAAATTTTGGCGTCACGTGTATTTTCAGTATTACTATGAAATTCCTATCTATAGATAGGAATTTCCATCTACATATTCCTATCTATAAAATTCCTATCTATACCCGTGCAGAAATTTTGGCCGGGATACAGCTGGATTCTGACTTGTATCCCGGGCTCCCAGTCGGGATCTAGTCCGATATCGGATCAGATTCGAAGACTAAATGTAAGATCCGTAAACTGGATTCCATTATATTCCATAGTATTTACCCATATTTACACCTGTATTTACCCGTGATCCTTCCAAGATTCCTCAATGATTCCATGGGGAATCTATTTAGAGTCATTAAGGGATCCGGTTCTGGATCCCTAATGGAATCCAGTTTACGGATCTTACATTTAGTCTTAGAATCTGATCCGATATCGGACTAGATCCCGACTGGGAGCCCGGGATACAAGTCAGAATCCAGCTGTATCCCTGCCAAAATTTCTGCACGGGGTAGCGCAGCAGGAAACGTATTATGAAAACATATCGGACGCATTATTGCGACCAACTGATAAATTTTCATCCTTCGATCGCGGTCGATTTGTACATTATTTCACAATTCCATGCTATTTTTAGTCCACCAGTCCATTTGTTTAATTTATCAAAAAGGCTGACCTACCATTATTTTTGCATCAAATTACCGCGTGATAAAAATCTATCGAAACCGCATTGGAAAATTGGCATATGAGTCTTTCAACCCCCGTGTGTGTTTTATTTCAATATTTTTCATTTCCTGCCGATGATGATGCATTTTGGATATTGCCACGAACACTTCGGTTAATGGAAGACTGATTCGTGCTGCGGAATAAAACGGATACCACGACAAAGTTTATTCATGAGAAAAAACGCATTCAACGAAATGAAGTAATATCTGTTTCATCGCCGCACGAGAGTGCGGCTTCGGTGTGAAATAATAATTTCATTTTACCCGGCGCATTATAATGCGAACGAATCTTTCGATATTGAAAAATTTATCAGGCACTTTCAGCACGTTGCAAGCTTTTTCGGAATACCATCGACATTCAATAAACGCTAATGGCTCGCTTTCGTGATTACCCGACAACGAGGGAACACATTCATCCCCCGTGTAGTGTTATATTTCGCGATCAGACGGCGCTCGTGTGTGAAATATGAAATCGAAAGAACACACCCAGAAATTATATCGCAAATGTGCGCTGTGGATTAATATAGAAAAATACGGAGTGACCCGTATTGCCAATCCGGAAGGTCCCTCGGAACCGAAAGAGAGATTCTCATTAAGGCGTTACCCCCACTTGTAGCGCAAAAAAGGCCTTTTTCATGATTTTTTTTAAAGAAAACTACAAAACTTTTTTAATCGATCAATATACCATCTTAAAGAACACATCTTGAAGAACTTTCAGTAATTTTTTTATTGAAAAATATTACATTGTTCAATGGCAAATGGCCGTCAATGGAATAATGTTTTTATATACACGGTTTGCGGTGACCAGCATTGCGGCGAAGTGGATCATCTGAAAAAAAATGCGGATGGATTTAGTCAAATATAAGTATAAACTAGTCTTTAATCGAAGGATTTAAAAAAATTTTCATTTTTCACAAAATGGCGGACAGTCAAAGTTAATGGTTCGATTTTAACGAAAAAACGGCCGTTTTTTGGCTATAAAACGGTCATTTTTTTCGAAAAAAAAATCGAACGATTAAAGACTACATTTTTATGTATTAAATAAGCCTGCAAAATTTCAAGAAGATCGGTTCATTAGTGTTCGAGTAATCTTGGTCACCGACTTCAGAAATGCCATTTTGAGAAAAACGCGTTTAAAGTTTCAATTTCAGTTTACACGAAGAAAATATTTTTTTTCGTAAACTTACATAGAGTCATCTATTCCGGGCATCAAAAAAAAACTGCACTTCAAATTGCACTTCAAAAAAATGCAATAAAAAAATCGATTTTTTTTAAATCGCAAGTGGGGGTAACCCCTTAATAATGAAATTACGTCACTGATTGGAATAAACTGCAGAAATAAACCGAGGAGCTGTAAGGCGAGTCTTTCGGGAGGACACCACTGTGACGAACCGAAAAAAGGTCATTTTTACGATTTTTTTGTCCACTAGATCATTTATGTGGGTTTTGGAAAAAACGGTATATTATTCAGCATATATTGAACTTATTTTGGGTAAATTTTCATTTTTTAAAATAAAAAATTAACAACTTCATTGAGGTATCTGCATAAAAGATGGTATTCAACGGCCAGATCGATAACTTGACAATACGTGAACTGAAAAATGAAAATAAAAACGTTTTACGATCTATATTAAGGAATTATATACAGTTAAAATTTTCGAAAAATCGATTCTTTTGTTTAATTTTTTCGTAATGTACATTTATTTAAGTACGCACAGAAAATTTCTTGTCAATGCGGCGAATATTCTCGAAGTTACACGCACATTTATAATGGCGTGTCAGAGCGTTCGAAAGTGCTTTTGAAACTTTAAAAGCGTTTTTCTCAAAACCGTGTTTTCAAAGTCGGTGACCAAGATTTCTCAGATACGGCTGAACCGATCCGTCTCAAATTTTAACACAATCTTTTCAAGTATATTTTTTAGAAAATAATCGAAGGTTTATTCTCACCGAAACATATTTTCCATTTTATAAACGATTTAAGGCCTACATTTTTGTCATAAATCGATTTTTTTTGCGAAGCCGCTATTTTGTCAAAAATTATTATTTTAATTATTCGTTCGATCAATTACAAGATAATCCATTATATCAACGAAATATTTTTGGTTTTTCCATTTTAGATGATCCAGTCCAGAGATTTCGTGCTCACCACAAGACGCGTTTTTTTAGAGGTGCTCCTGGAGATCACCTATAGCAGCTTTCAAAATAATTATTTTTATAAATAAAACATGTTAAAATACAGTTATAAGTTACCATAATATGTGTACAAATGTTTACGTTAATAGATTTAAAGGTCTTCTGAAGAAGAATTCTTCAAAAATCGATCCTTTTGGGCCTCCTGACTTATACAACCCCTTAATGTAGTTCTCGTTGCACATAGCCGCCTTCTTGACAAAAAAAATCACAAAATGGCGGGTGTTGAAAAAGTGGAATTTTTTCGAAATTTGTAATAATATTTGAAGGCTTAAAAAATACGAAATTCCGAAATACAACATTTTTTTTCAAATTGAAAATAGGATTATTATAGCTACAGTTATGATTGCAGCCAGGTCAAGAAAAGGCGTTTCGAGAAAAAACACGATTTAAAGTTTTAGCATACGTAAATCGTTGCGCTACCTGTTCTCACTAAATCGTCTGTGAGTTGGTCAATTTTCAATACTTCAACTTCGAATTTTTTTCACATATTCTTGAATGTGTATCCTCTGAGAAAATGCATAAAAAATCAATTTTTTTACCTGTCACAGTGGTGTCCCGCCTTAACGACGAATGCAACTATTGCGGCATCGCTACAGTGGCAATAAAAATTGCATACACTATTAAATTCTTTGTTCTAAGTTACAAGAATTATGATCCTTTTGATTTTCAGTAGTTCAGCACGCGTTCTCAAAATGCGAAAAAATATTATAAAAAAAACGATACGAAACGTTTTACATTTTTTGTGCAAATAATTTGAGTATAAATGAAACTTTTTGCAAAATTTCGAAATTACCACATAAGTGTGCTGTGATTTATTGTCACATACTGAAATTCTGCTTACGATACAAACAGTCGAGGGCTCGGAAATTTCCGAACTTACCCGGTATTGTCACTCTCAAGACCTCAGCTCCAAACCAGTTTAACACTAACAAATCCAAGTGAAACCTTCTTCGATGTTTTTTTTTAACACTGAAAATCCGAGGCTCGGTTTCTACATTATAACCCTCACGACTGTAGTTCCTATCCGGGTCACATAGTCGCCAATTTCAAATTACTGTTCATTCTGCCCGGGCGACGAATTCGCAGCAGCGCGAAAGCATCGCCCAGCGACCATTCGCTAATTTCACTTGATCATTCCAATCTAAGTGAAATAAAGTATATTCTTTGATGGTCGGGTCGAGGGCAATTTGCCACGGTTCATTGACGAATCGCTTAACGTTGCTTCATAGCCTGTGGTTTATTCTCTTCGGCCAAAGGTATCCGCGATGGCAATAATGGCTAAATGTTAATGAACCTCGAGAGTGCACGGGACACGATATTATATTAATATTCCGAGGGCGAGAAACGCCGATGCAATTATTGGTCGCTTACGATAGCAACGGCAGCATATCGATCGACCACCGATATCATCAGGATATAAAGCCCCGCGCGTGTGTGTTCACGTTTGTGTGCTTCTGTGACACCTAGAGGCCGCGAATACGCTATAGCATATACGTATATACAGCACACATAATATCGTGCTCGATGTTCTTGCACTATCGTTCTAGCTCGGGAATAACCCCTCTGCGATATCATGCACGCGGGATATAGAGTAATACCGATCAATGGAAGCGGATGTCAAACCTGGCGCGTGTTGACAGAGAGAATCCGGATGAAGGAGCAAGAATTGCCGAGTGTCTCTCTCTCTCTCTCTCTCTCTCTCTCTCTCTCTTTCTCTCTCTTGCTCATAAGTTGGAGGGGTGCAAAAGGACAGCGATGATAGCACGCCGAGGCGCAAAATCTTCCTTGCGTGCGACACGCATTCTTTGCCCTCCACCATTTCTCCAAAACCGCCTGCTTTCCGTCTCCCATCCGAGTCCTCACCGCGCAATCCTTCCGGCTGTCATTTCACGAGACCTTGCGAGTCCCCTGTCAACATTTTAACTGCCTTTCCATTCTGGCAATCATCAACACGAGAGCGTGTATATCTCGATAGGAGCTCTGGATCCCATCCTGTTACGTGGAGTCTCGCTAGCGAATTGATCCTACACGTCGTATTGGCGATAAATTTATGCGCAAGGAAGCCCGTGCAAACGGGGCACTCACCGAGCTACGATTATGCATATGTGTGAGTTCAGGCATTTATATCGGTTGATACGCTTTGACGACCTTGTGCAGGAGTGCAACAATGACCCAACCTTTTTCTACCAATTCTTACATATATAGGGGAAGTCGCACAGTGGGGCAGAATCCCAAAAAGCTGGCCAAAATTCGGAAAGTGTCCAAAATGATCTCCAATTCTCTTCTCGGGGGTTTTCGGGGTCGCTGAATACGAATCTGTTATCAGAATTACGATTTTCAAAATTGCGGACATAATTCAACCAATTAGTCAAATAATTCAGTAAAAAATACCCAATCATATTTCTTAAGGGTTTTTGGGATCGCTGATTACGAATTTGTTATAGGAATGTTAATTTTCAAAATAGCAGACGTGATATATAGACGATTCCACAAAAATTTTCAATGTTTAAATATTTTTTAATAGAAAATGTTTCATAATATTTTTAGGTTTAAATGAGTAGAAAATCTCCTGAGCCATGTTTTTATTTTTGAACAATTTCTTGAGTACAAAATTTGCAATAAATCAAATATCTGTTATTTACTTCTAGTAACAAAAATCTTGTATGTCATCTTCAATGTTGGAATCATTTGATTCGGATTCTGATGTTGACCCACTTGTATCCAAATCGGAATCGTTCCTTATCTCTTGTCTGGTGACTTCAGGTTGTTTTAACATTTCTATAGCTTCTTTATGTAAAGATTTCGCCGGTCTCTGGGGCAATTTCCTGATGCTTGAGAGAAATGGATCTGATGATACTAAGAGCCTATAGAAAATGTCTCTCATATTCGATTCTCGAGAGCATTTTCTTGAATGATGTAACCTGTAGTTCTTTATGTCCTTATTGCGTGACTCTTGGGCCTCTTCAGAAAGTTGTCCGATCGGTAAAAGGGCATATTTTACAATTTCTGCTCCGTGCATCAACACTTTGTGCACAGATGTTGGCATGTAATACCATGGATATAAAGCAACGAATAAACGGGCAGTATTTACACAATAGTCTTTGAATTTTTCTTCGTCTATATCATACCCGCTCGAAATTGCCTGCAAAATAACATGAAATCGGTGAATTAAATTTTCATCGACTCCTGTTATTTCAGCAGATATATTAGCATTTTCGAAAAAGCGGCGGGCGGTATTTCCATCGCTTGAGCTGCCATATCCTGGCTTTGGTCGATCAACGATAAGCCCCAGTGTTGTCTTAAATTGAGGCTGTATGTCTTCCTTGCGTACTTTCACAATCTTTTTCACTTCCTCTTCACGAGCTTGCCACTTTTGATTTGTGAGCTTATACGACAAATGCAAACAGCACTCGAAAAAACGAATCCACGCATGTAATGTAGATATGTCAAATCTTAAATTATCTGTAGTAATGTCCATTTTTATAATTTTGTCGATGTTATTAAAATCTTTAGAGGTGGCTTTGCACAGGAAGCAGCGTTGTGCAGAAGTGGTACCGGTTACAGCGTTACAGACTTTGCCGTCTATCATCGTAAACGACATACAATAGGTTACTGAAATTGATTTTTCATTTTGTTCAGTAGTGTATGGTGCAAGACCCGCAATCTGCTGTTCAATGTCGGTAACTTCTTTCAATGTTGATTGTACATCTTCATGTACAAACTGCAATCGTATTGGTCTGCAGAATCGAGGAGATGAAGGTCTAGGATTTTTCCACACAATAGTTCCTTCATCCGTCTCGTGATTGTTGTAGATTAATTGCAAAGGTACCAGAGAAGTATAAAAAATGCTTTCATCAGATTTTCCAGCCTCATCAAATTTTTGCTTATAAACACTTTGACCGCTGCTTCCATCACATCCCCATTTACAGTGAAGTACTAATTTTTGCAGAATTTCAGAATTTAGAGTATCGATGACATCAGCCTGAAGTTGTATAATTCTGTATGTGGTATGATCAAGTAAAGCCTGTAGTTTAATTTGTGCGCACGACTCAGTAATATTCATGTACACAACTGATGGATAACAACGATTTTTTGCTTTTTCTACTTCATGGTATGATGGGTATAAATTGCATTTACGTGCTCTAGCTGCATTTCTTGATAGCTGATAAGAGCGCTTTGATTCTCCTTTCTCGATCATCAAAGAAAGTGCTTCGTCTGGGGTTAAAGGTGTCTCATTTTTTGACCGAACAGCAGCTATATATTTTCAGGCTCTTGTTGGGCTGGTTAATGTGACATCTTTAAGAACTTGAGCAGCATCCACTTGACCAGAAGTCCTTAAACTCATTTGAGCAGCATACGTCAATTCTTCTGTAGATAAAGTAGAACGTATTTCTTCAGTCTTTCGCCTCTTAGATCTATCGCTGGATGATGCAAAGGATTTCGAAGGTCGTCCAGATGTTCCTTTTTCATCATTCTTCACAATCTTCTCAGATGTTGATGTTGTGCATTCAGTATCGGATAATGTTGAAAAACATACGGTGCCATTCAACCATTCTTCATTATTTTTTAGAAACTTTTCTTGGCCTCTATTTGCTGCTTTCCATCTGGATCGAAAATTTGCGAATAACAGTCCTAATGACTTTCCATCCTCGTCTACTTGTATCACATGTTCTGTTTTCTTGAAAATTGCATCTTTCAAAACTCCAATAACGAATTTCTGTTCGTTTTTTAAACTGTCTTTCACCATGAAAAAAACATCTCTTCTTGATAATTCCATATTTGAAGATTGGGAAGACTCTGTAAAATACCAATATAAACATGTACAAAATTGAATGACATTATTTTGAAATCATTTTATACTTAACAAAACTATATACGGTGTTCTGACTCGAAATGTACAAAAATAATTTATTACTACTAAGAATGATTTTATATTTATAAAGAAAACGAATATTTATTATATAAATGATTAACAAATATATTTACATACATTCTGCACGAAAAAAAACCGAAATTACATGAAATCTGTCTTTACGAGAATCACCTCTGTGTCAGTATACAACAGGTATAATAAAGCCTGAACAGCAGGCGGGCTCCTTTCTTTCATACATGGCTGCTCTAGGAGCCCCTCGTCAGTCCTTGCCGAATCGCCGTCTACACTACGTATACACTATGTACGTATACACTAATACACCTTTACTGCCGAAAACCGTTACGCCATACAAACATGGGGGAAACACAGTTCTAGCTACTGAGAGTTCTTGCAGGAATATTTTATAAAATGTTGAGATTTTCGTAAAGCGTACATTTAGAATAATAAATTACTGTATTAAAATTTAAATGATCTATGAATATTAATCAATAAATGAACATACTACAAATGGAATTGATAAATAAATATTAATCTATGTTAATAGACAGAAAATATACCAACGCGCTGTAACGTAATAATCAATGGATTACATTCACACGTCCGTTAATGTCGCGCCACGTATTTCTCCCTAAAAATTAGTCTAACTATTCGTTGGGCACTCCTGAGCAGCCAGTTTTTTAGTATATTATATTTAGTACTGTACACTATCAGTTTCTTGTTGAAACAAGGTCGAGACTCGCGAAGACATTTTTAAAATTACTTTAGAAAATCGATTTTCGAAAAAAAATGTATAATTTTTTATGTTTACTTGTTGCAAAATTTAGATATTTCAAACATAACATAAGCAATAACTGTGCATAATTATATTTTCTGCATACCTTCAGAAAGTTTTTCCATTTTGCAGAATTAAAATTGAGACTTGCCTGTTTCGTCCGTTTCACAGCACTTCGAAACAGGCAAGAATTTTTCGACGCGTACGCTTGTTTAATGCGTACCGAACGGCGGCTGAATGTCGACTGATGTCGAGGCGACCCTAGAGCAGGTATAAACCTGCCCGGTCCGGAATTTCGTCCTAGGACTATCAGTAAACAAGATCTGAACATATATAGACGAATATATACAACTCAAAAATTTGACTTTTGGCCAGCTTTTTGGGATTCTGCCCCACTGTGAGTCGGGGCAAAATGATAACGTTAAGGTCATGTTAGATTAAAACAATACATATATGAGTCAGTCAACTTTAATTATTTTCTAAACTAATTAATATTTATTAATCGTTTAATTTTGGAAGCAAAAAAATCAGTCTTTCTGATTTGTACCAGACAATATATATATTTAATTCAACCTTTATTTTTCCCGTCTCACCCCGTATGCGGGGTGAGATGAAACAGCACTGGGATAATGATGGGACACGAATTATTGGCATCTTTTGCATATAAAAGTGATTTCATTCTCGATACCATGAATTTGATAAGCCAATCGTCTAAGTTCTGTAGGATTAGTCCGAATAATCTGGCTTCCATATCATTTTGATAATTTATAAGTTCTTTTCTTCCCCTGGTGAAACAACGGTTGAAGAGGAACCAAATGCTTTACTAGATCCATTTCACCCTTTCTAACGCACGTAAAATATACCTGGTTTTGCCCCATTAGACGGTTAACGAATTAACAAAAAATCACGCAATAACCTTAAACATTTCTGACAAACCGTTCTTATTATATTAATAATTAGTACTTTCCTTGTGTTTACCTACCTGCCGCTAATCAATATCAGCAACTCAAATAAACTGAAAATAAAGCGTAAAATTCATGGGTCGATTTTTTAATGAAAATTTGATTTTTTGGGAGGCTTGAGCGACCTCTAAATATTTTTTGACCACTCGCAGCTTCTGCGACAATTTTTTTTTCGTTAAAGCAGATAATTGGATGGTGAGAAAAAGGAAGCAAAAGCTCAAAATTGTGCTGCCTTTCTGAAAGAAAAAGTGTATGTCAATGATCCACAGACTATTCCGGAGCTCAAGGAAGCAATTGTACGTACCGTTAATAAACTTAGTCCGCAATTATGCCAAAATGTTATTGAAAATTTCGTCAAAAGAGTGAACGTTTGCAAATAGCGACGAGGCGGCCATTTGTCGGATACTGTGTTCCACACATAACCTCCTTGTTTGTACCTTATATAAAAATAAAACTATTTGAACTTTTCAAATAAATAATACGTTTTATTAATAAATCAAAATGTCAGGGCATTTTGAGACACCCTTTATGTATACAACGTAAAAAATGCTACATTCGGTATGTCACTTACATCGCCCACTTGTATTTGCGTGATACTCTGCATAGTCCGGACTGCTGATGTGAGCCAAAAGTTTGTGTAGCTATACGCATAAAGCTTCGACTGTCACCTCGGCGAGAAGAGTGCACGCACCCGCGCATTTACGCTCAACTAACACACGTCATCACGCCAACGATAATACGATCCTTTATCTCGAACCAACTCCCTCCTCCTGAGCCCTCTTTTTGCATGCATATGATTAGGGTTGCTCGGTACATCGGTGCACCCTGTAACATATTCCCCATTACACATATATGTTATACAACACCTCTTTTTCTCCGCGCTTTTTTTCATTACGAATTACTGCACCCGGTGCACGCAGCTACGGTGACGTTTCTGGGTGATTTTTTTTTCTTTCTTCCCCTATCGCGTTTCGCAAAGTACGAGCTCCGCCGCGTGAAATACGATACAATTTGTCCAAGGCACGCAGAGGTGATGCCACGAGCGATTGAAAAAAATGAAAGAGTATATTGAAAAATAATACGACGAAATGCACGTGTTTTATTCAATACGTAAAAAAAGGTTTTTCTGCGCTTTTTCTTTTCCCGAGAATCGCATCTTTTCGGCGAATTTTGAGCGTGTAGAGTTGCGAGACTTTTTTCATTTAGACGGTTTAAAATTTTTTTTCTTTTATCAATGGATGCATATCGAAGGATTTGTGAAAAAAATTTCACATAGAAAAAAATTTCAACTTCAATTTCACGAATATGCCGCTACAAGTTTGCGGAGGCGCGATACCCCGCTCCCCGCTGCCAGTGTTGCATCATCCGCCACAAGACGCGGCCGCACAGCACCAATAATAAAAATCGGTCCAAATAAATCGTAAGTATTTTTTGTAATATTCTACTTATCTCTTTAAAATCACAGTTTTTATCTTTATTAAGAGAGACTTTGTCCTTGAAATTTTCAAAAAATCAACTTGAGCTCAACGTGAGCAGCTAGAAGAAGAGGAGGGATGCCTCTATGGACCAGGCATTGCCGATTAGCGATAATTATAAACACATTTGTGTAAACACATTACAAAACTTAAAACGCGTTTTTCTCGAAAACACGTTTTTAAAAATGGCTGACATTCTCCTGATCGCTGTAATTAACATATCGACCTGAAATTTGGAGAGCATACTCAGAAAATATGTCTTCACGGAATGACGGATCGTTTTTTCGATAGATACATTTTTGCGTTTATTATTTATCTTTTTATGCGAAAAAAAACGCGAAAATTCGATTTTTTTTTAAATTGCCGCCATTTTCCGAAATTTGTACTAAACGAAAAACCCATCCGTCATTCCATGACCAAAGGGTCACAGATTGATAATATGATTTGAATTTGTGTTTCAGATCAACAAAGAGGGGGCAGTGATGTCAGCCGTTTACCTCCCGCGATTTGAGGACCTGTTTTCGCGGAGCTGCAACGGCCGCCATTTTGATTTTTTTTGCAAAACAAAATTTTTTTAACGTTCTGTATATCATGAATAAAAGCAAGAAAAAAACCGCACTCAAAAGTCTTTACTCGTTTCCTTTAAAAAAATAAAATGTAAACACCTGAAATATGGCACTCCAAGGACAAAGTCTCCGTTAATTCAAACTTTGATGATCATAAATATTTGAATAACGTAGCGTGGTCCAAATGTTTTTTTTATTATTTTTTTTCATACGTGGTCGATGGCTCACTAAATTTAATCATAGGCCTCATTATCCTCCTGCTTCTTGTAGCAAAGTTTGTTTGTTTTATCATGTATTTTACAATACTTTTAAGATTTTACGAATGTAAATAAGTAGTACGCATATTTATTACTAATTAATTGATCGTTATTTTTAGTGGCTCGATCCCGATGCCTCCAAAATGAGTGTTGTGGTCAGAAAACGACCTGGTGTCAGCTGTTCGAGCAGTGCAAAGAGGAACTTTGAGTTCATACAAAGCTGCAGAGAATTATTGATCTCAAAGAACAAATATATTACGTATAGTTTGATTATTTAAGTATGTTAAAGCCGTAGGCCCTATTATCCTACCATAGTAAAATAAGGCCTATTGTCAAGGTTTTTAAAAATGTTTAATTGTGTTTTTCTTTATGGTACAAGTTACCATTTTTCGTTTATGTTTTATAGAAACTGAACTTAAATAATGGTTATAATGGAAATGTGTCGATTAAATTGGATATGTTTCATTTTATTTCAAATATCCCTTAGCTAGGCCTTATTACCCGCAGGTACCTTATACTGAAACTTTGAATTGCGTTTTTCTCGACCCGGTCGGAATCATAACTCCAGCTATAATTGTCCGATTTTCAATTTAAAATACCAGAACTTCCGTAATTACAATCGCTATCGTTGTAGATAGCCGTTTTTCTGTTTTGAAAAGTAGTATTTTCCTTGCCCCCGAATATATTCGGAGGCAAAACAAATTTCGATCAGAAAAAAAAACCCAAATTTCAATCATCAAATTAACGGAAAATAAAATAAGTAAAAATTTCGCCAAAATTGCACTTTTTTAAACCCGCCATTTTGTGAATTTTTTCTTCGAAAAACGGCTACGTATAACCAGAACTATATTTATAAAGATTACAAATTTTTTATTTTTATTTTTCAGACCCTTCAAGTTATCGATCCGGCCGTTGCCTTGGACCACATTCTTGTAACAGAGGTTCCATTATACCTCAATAACATTGTTAATTTTTTTTTTTTTTTTAATGTACACGAAATGAGTTCAATGTATGCTTAATAACATACTTTTCCCAAATCCCAAATACATAATTTACTAGACAAAAAAATGAACAGTGGAGTCCTCGCTTAATGTCGCGTGGCCGAGCAGTAGATCTGGCAGCTCGGATATTGGAAATTAATATTGCAAAAAGGGCAATGAGAAGAACCAGAGGAAATTGCGTACGTGTGCCATTATGTCCCCCGTATCCACGGCACCCTAATGCCGGCAAATGTGCAATTCCATCGGAGATTTCCCGCCGGGAGAGACGAAAAAACAATTCGTATCGTTGGGAAAACAGTCGGCAGTTGTCTAGACGTTTATTAAGGCAGGATTCTACTTTGAAACCATGAAAAAAAACGCTATTTTCGTGAATTTTTTCTGAGAATACTATTAAAGATATCGATATGGGGTTTAAACTGTTCAATAAATACACTCTTTAAGTACATAAAAAAAAATTTAAATGTATTTTATTCATTTTTTGTACACGTAAAATATGTTTAAAGCCAACGCCTCGAAAAGCAGGTACCGTTGCCGTGGTCGTGAAATCTTCCCGACGGATGGTCTGAAACAAAAAAATCAAATAGTTTCATGTTCAGTATGTCTTCAGGAACCGACCTAACTAGAATATTTTATATACGTGCAAAATTAACAAAATGGCGGCTAAAATACGAAAAAAATGCGTTTTTTTGGGTCTTTTTTTGCAATAAAAAAATAGTTCTAATCAAAATTTTAAGTTGATTGTAGTTAGGTCGTTTGGTACACACATATAGAATATGTGTTCCAAATTTCATAAGGATCGGTTCAGTACTTTTTGAGTTATCACGACCACGGTACCTGAAAATGTCGTTTCGAGAAAAACGCGTTTAAAGTTTTGGTGAGTGATAGGTAGGTGCTCAGGTAGGTGCGTTCGAAAGGCGAAAAAGGATAGTTAGACTGCTTGGAACTTTATAAAATTTTGACCGAACATTCTTGAACATATTTACTTTCGAAAAATGTAAAAAAAAAAATTTTTTTTCAAGGTTTCAAAGTAGAATCCTGCCTTAAGTGTGCCGAAGCAATGTGACAGCTGTGACAGTTATAAAAATGATATGCCATACTACCTGTTTTAAATCTAAACTTGCATGAAAAGTGATCGATCCCGTGATCCTCTGATTGAAAGCATCATCGTACGATGATCATAGAATAAATCAAAGGGCAGAGTCTGGAAGATTAGGCTAGTTGATGCCAGAAGAGTCGATAGTTGGTAGCAGGAAGAGTTGATTGTGACACTGCGATAATAGTTAAAGTTCCCGCAGGAGTCTTGATGGTGGGTAAAAAAGAGTCGACTCGAATCTTGCTCGGAGGTCTTCGCTTTACGATAGTTGAGGGAAGAGGAAAAAGTGGCGAACGATTGGTGTCAGCTTTCAAAAGGTACGAGATAGAGAGAGAGAAAGAGTGGCAAGAAGGGGTAGTAGGGCCAATATCTTCTTAGATTTGTGAGCACCGAGAGGACGGGTCTCATAAGCCCCCTAGCCCCGTACCATCGCACTAAGTTTTCACCGGCTAAACTGCTGGCGATAAATAAGCCGGAAAGAAGCGCGGAGTATAACGTCGAGCGAGAGAAACGTGTAGGGGAGCGCATACACGTCGAAGATTTCATATCCCACGGACCATCGAATGTCGGATCCTGATCATAGCGTATAGCCATAGAAAAAGAAAGAGATCGAGACCGATAGAGACGAGGAGAGCGGAAGAGAAAACGACACAGATGGAGTAATCTCGAGGTTCCGTGCCCTCGAGAAAAGGTCAAAGGTTCCAGCGTCTTTAACCAATCACTATACACTATATATTCCATCCGACCAGCCCCATGAAATCTTTAACTCCGCCGCTTCTACCACGGAGAGCCCTTTTCTCTCCATCCCACGATTCGTTGCTCTCAACTTTTGCGCAAAAGTTTGCCAGTTGCGAGCCAGCCGAAGATCCTCAGAGACCAGCGAGAAAAAAAGCAAATGGATCGAAGCGGATTTCGGCCCGGCGATGAATCGGTTTCGCTGGAAAATTTCCACATTTCCTGGTATCCGAATGGACGCGGATCTGAAGACGCAATGGAAGGGGATGAAGAACTAAAATTGGACCAGCGCAGATGATAGCCCAGACGAGCCATTTTTAATTATTCGCCGACAAGGGTGTTGCTGAAACGATTGAATGAAGGAATTGGCCTGAACCTGGTTCAGCCCAGGAATAACATCCCGAGTAGAAATTGTGCTAGCCTATCTGAGTTACGGCCTAGTAACTGGCTCGCCCAATTGAGCTCATACGAACTGACCAATGGTTGGCTCGCTATGAGCTAGTAATATTGTGAATGTTTTGTTATCCAGCCCTTGTCTAGTCACTGCCCAGCTGATCTTGATCACAAATGACAAAGTGAGTAGCTGGCTGAGCAACTTGAGTTACAGATGGCGTTGCGAATGCAAACATTCTCAAGTAAGTATCTCGCCATGACCTAGCCACCTAACTGCGGATGTGACCCCTTGGTTAGTCACTGCCAGGGGGCTGACACTGGGATAAATTCTCTTAACAGTAACGTGTCCCCGTATTGTCGCCACGTAACTAACCCACCATGCGGCGCTTGTAGTCACCCGCATGACCGTCATTTTTTTCGTCGCGTGAACCAAGTGAATATTTCTTTTCGATTTCTCGATCTGTCATTGTTCTCGAATAAAAAAAATCGTAGTGTGGTAAAATAATAAACAATTTTAGTGGAGCGATAAAATAAAAAATAACTTTTGTGGTTTTTGTGCTCATATTTGAGAATGCCTGCGTGCGTGGTGCTTGGCTGCAAGTCAGGTTATCAATCAAGCGAGGAAAAATTGCATTTTTTCAATGTACCAAAAGATCCAGAAGCCCTGGAATTATGGAGAAAAGCCATCGGATCCACAGACAAATCTATTAAGTCTGGTCAATCGGTGTGCGACAAGCATTTTCGGGAAAAAGATGTATGTAAAGATGTAAAGATGTAAATCTTTACATGTATCACATGTAAAGATTCATTACTAACAACAGAAAGTAATATTACTCTTCCCAAGGCATGTATCACAGATTCTCTACTAAAAGATCCATGGATACACCCAAATGAACACTTGTACCGGTTCGTGATTTTTTTAGAAGAGCGATTTGTGGCTCATCGCAATTCAACACGTGTTTTCGAGTCTATATTGGACGACGTGTAAAACTATGAAAAGCTCTCTTTTCCGTGTATAGAACACGCCGATAGTGTTCTTTTACACATAATACAATATTTTACGAGGTGTACTGATGCGGATGTAGCAATATTCTGCACGTCTCAACGCAGAACAAAAAAAAACAATCTCGACAAGAAAAAAATCGCAAAACATTGTACAACGTGACTAATCCATTATTTAAAAAATATTAATGTTATCTGTTTATTTCGTTCAATAAATATTTTTAAATACATAATATTGCAACAAGTGTAAATATTGCATCCCTTCCTATATACACATATACTTTTAAATTCTATTCTAAACAATGAATTTTCCAGACGCGTCGAATGCAAATTATGCAGACGCTGCGCGACTGGAGTGGGGGTCATGAGGGTGACTACTAGCGCCGCATGGTGGGTTAGTTTACGTGGCGACAATAACGAGACACGGTAGACCCAGCAGTGCCAGGGGGCTGGTCACTGCCCAGCCGATCTCGGTCACAAATGACAAATTGTGGTTATGTGACTACGGGTAGTTCCATCGAGCGACTGGTTCATGGTTGGTTAAGGCGATCCTCTAGTTTCTCGGGTCGAAAAAATCGATTTTTTTTTCATAATTCACATCTACAACATGTGTAGAAAATGTGTGCCAAAGGATTTTTCGATATTCGAAGTGGTTCACAAGTTACGGCCCTGGAACGGAGCAGGTATACGGAGCAGGTATACTTTCAAACGCGTTTTTCTCGAAACACCATTTTTCGAAACGGTGACCACGATATTTCAGAAACTACTGCACGGATCTTGTGCAAATTTATACAGCATCTTTAATATGTTATAAGCCAGCGATTGAACTAGGATTATCATGATTGCTTCGATAGTTTTTTTTTGTACGAGCGAAAAACTTAAGAAAAAATTAGTAAAAAATAGAATGTAATTTTCAAAAGTGTATAAAAAAGTCAATTTTTGTAATTTAAAATTCACTCTAGTTCAATCGCTAGTCTTAAATATGAAGATTAAAATGCCGTTTGGTTTTTTTATTTCAGATAAGCAGAACAGCCGCAATCTTGGTCACCGTCAAGCACCTCTTTTACTTGATGTCTTCCTGTCGGCCACTATAACGTTTATTCTATTATATATTTTGACTTCAAAAAATTTATAAAGCTTATTTAATTGTTAATAAAGATTATGCAAAAACAATGAGATTGATTATTTCGATGCTTTGCCCGTAAAAAATTATTGAAAAAGCCGTAAAAAACAGCCGAGAAACTAGAGAACCGCGTTAAGCAACTTGAGTTACAGATGACGTTGCGAATGAATAAAATTCTCAAGTTGGTATCTCGCGATGACCTAGCCAACACTTCCCAACTGCGGCCGCACTAGCCGGAATAACTGATCGGGGAAATACGATTTAAGGTTATGTAATTCTATGCGCTTATCGCTCTCAATGCGAACGCAATTAAGTCACTGATCCGAAAATGTTATTTACATTTGTTAAGCCACCCATTTTTCAATAATCGGACATTGTGTGGTGTAACATATGTAGATGATATGAAAATTCAGAAATTAAACAAGTAGAACTGGCTCAGTGGACAACGTCACAACTCATCACCCAGAGGTCTCGGAATCGAAAACACGTTACGGCGTAAGCGTTTGTCGTAAGATAATTTAACATTGAACTATTAATATATTTACAGCGTAAATATCATAACTCTAATTAATGAACAACGAAGAATGTCGTAAAAGGGTTATTTGAAAAAGCTCTTCTGTTCTCTGAATATCTACATTATCCTTCAAATAAAATTATATTCTATTTAAATCATTCTATATACAATCCGTAGATGTATGGATGAAATAATTAAGCGGTTGCTACAACATTTTTTATTTCGTACAAAAATATAATCAATAGGATTAAGGCACAACACCACTGTGACCCCCTGTTTTTTTGCCATTTTTCAAGAATTTTTTTTTGTGGGAACAAAAAGAGATATTCGAAAATTTTTTTTTGTTTTGTTCGTTGTTTATTGAAGATACATAAAAAAAAAATTTCAAATTTTTCACGCCCCATGGTGACGCTGGGGAAGCTCCCGCGTCAGATATTGTTGCCTTTGCAGTGGTGCGCGGCACGCAGCAGAACTCTCTTCAAAGTCGATCTGAAAAAAAATACCGAGTGTTTTCGTTAATAATATGATATTTTGAAGAGAAGTACATAGGGATTTGAAAAAATATTGATTTTAAAAAAATAGGCACGCTTTTCAAATTAAAGGACGATTTTCGAGCAAAATTTCTCGTCGAAAAAAGGCTATAACTTTTTATCATTATTGAGATATCGAAAAAATCCTATGTACTTCTTTAGATAATCTAGTTTTATTGATGCAGTCCAAATTTGAAGTCGATCGGATAAAAATTGCTCGAGTTCTGCTGCGTGCCGCACTCAAAAAAGTGGTTTTGAGAAAAACGCGTTCAAAGTTTTAGGTTTGTTAATTTATGCGATAAATTGGAAAAAAATCTTTTTACCTTTAATCAGCGATGCCGGCACCATATAGCTGGCCTTCAAGAAGCAAATCATTGTCCCTAGCATCTTTTCTCGAACTTGTAGAGGCTCTTCTTGCCTCTTTTGTAGCGTCTGTGAGCGAGCGCTCCGCCAGCTCGATCCGCGCTGCGTCGGTTTCAACGCAAAAATTGAAACAATTTGGGCCGATAGTTATCCCCAACGTCTCCAAAACTTTCATGAGGCTTCTCAGGCCATCATTGAATAATAATACCGCGATATCAACTGCAATATCGACGATTTTTTTGCTCCCGGACTGACACTTGGGGGCTATTGCCCAAACTGATTTGTTGTAGCTTTCGTTGTTGTTTTGCGTGAAGCCGCCCAAACAACGCTGCAGCAAATCGTCTCTGCTCAAATTTATATATCCCGGTATACCTGCCGACCCTGAGGCGCGCAGCTGCGCGGGACCCCGAGCGTCACGGAGCGCTACACCGCTCCACAAAATTTTCAATATCTCCGAAAATAATTATTTTTTCGACCTGGGTCCAATGGCATCTTAATCTTAAATGTATTTTAGATTTTTCTAGATGGTTTTCAAAAAATCGATTTTTTGAAGCCGTCACAGTGGTGTTGTCCCTTAATTATTTCTTTACTGCATCGAAACGAATACGCCATGGGACGTAAGTTTTTCAATTTGTTTTAAATCTTAAATTAAAAGTGAGCATTAGAATGATCATCCACGATAATAGTGGAGAGAATATCGGATACCCAATGGAGTATCCGTGGAGAGAATATTAGATATTCAACTGATAAGAACAGGTACTACACTTTGATCTTAGCCATAGGCCAAGAAGCGATACTCTTTAGAGTTTCTCCGCCGTTTAAGTACATTTACGTGTGTATTGCGCCGTTTAATGTATTTCCTGACCGCTGTAATTAACATATCGACCTGAAATTTGGAGAGCATACTCAGAAAATATGTCTTCGCGGAATGACGGATCGTTTTTTCGATAGATACATTTTTGCATTTATTATTTATCTTTTTATGCGAAAAAAAAACGCGAAAATTCGATTTTTTTAAATTGCCGCCATTTTCCGAAATTTGTACTAAACGAAAAACCCATCCGTCATTCCATGACCAAAGGGTCACAGATTGATAATATGCTTTGAATTTGTGTTTCAGATCAACAAAAAGGGGACAGTGATGTCAGCCGTTTACCTCCCGCGATTTGAGGACCTGTTTTCGCGGAGCTGCAACGGCCGCCATTTTGGTTTTTTTTTCAAAAAAATTTTTTTTCACATTCTGTATATCATGAATAAAAGCAAGAAAAAAACCGCACTCAAAAAGCTTTACTCGTTTCCTTTAAAAAAAAAAAAATATAAACACCTGAAATATGGCACTCCAAGGACAAAGTCTCCGTTAAAGGCGCAATAGCAGCAAGAGCGGACTGTCTAGCAGCCGCGAAGATAATGTAACGGATTATTCGCTCGGAATTTCGTCGCGCTAAACATAAGGATGCGATTATCCGTGGTCCGTTGACGGTATCCTTGGTATGGCCCGGAAAACGCAGAAGTCAGGACGAAGGAGGAGCCCAAAAAGACGAAAAGTTCACGACTGTTCCGTCTCTCGCTAGCTTTTCCAATTGTCCCATCAATTGCTCTCTTGCCTCCAGCTTCCTCCCCCATCAGCCATTTTGGGGCCCGTAGTCTCCGCTCATCCAGCATTCCCCAGGGAATGAGCCCTTCCGCATAATCTGAGATTTATCGCGAAAGATTCTGCGGTCGCGAATCCTTTACCCTGGATTCGCGTGTGCGGTTGTACGAACCGGGAGATTCCATTGCGGATCATCCACTCTCACTCTCACACACACTCTCTCCCTCGGTTCCTTTCTTGCCCAGCACAGCCAGCCAGAAGCTCCACCACGGCCCTTGCACCGGGGACGCTCGCGCGCGCTTATACCACTAACTGTATATACACACGGTGGGCATCCATTAACTAAGCTCGTAATCCCTTCAGTTAAGTTAGCACATGGTGCGGCGTCGTTCACCCCGTGGTCCATCGCTCGGACATGCATGTCTGCGTGTATAATGGACGTGGGCGCCTACATGTGGGCACGTAAGAGACGCACAAACGCGACTATAAGCGGGGAACGAGGAAGCGCGCGTGGTCGGGGCATTATCCTGTTCCAGAATGAGGGTGATGCTCGCCAGCAGAGGCTGACTGGAGGATGAGCCACACATGTGTATATCGTAGTGATGCTATAAAATCCTAGTAGGTAACTGCACATCCGTTTCTTTTTTCTGAAATGAAGCCAATGGGGATAGAATACGATGCCCAAATGACTCATCAATCATTGTTGCAAATTCGACCTGTCACTTTATGGCTGTACTCAAAACACTCATTTTCAAGGTGATTTTTTGAGAATTAACGGAGACCTTGGAGTGCCATATTTCAGGTGTTTACATTTTTTTTTTTTACGGAAACGAGTAAAGTTTTTTGAGTGCGGTTTTTTTCTTTCTTTTATTCATGATATACAGAACGTTAAAAAAAATGTTATTTAAAAAAAACCAAAATGGCGGCCGTTGCAGCTCCGCGAAAACAGATCCTCAAATCGCGGGAGGTAAACGGCTGACATCACTGCCCCCTCTTTGTTGATCTGAAACACAAATTCAAAGCATATTATCAATCTGTGACCCTTTGGTCATGGAATGACGGATGGATTTTTCGTTTGGTACAAATTTCGGAAAATGGCGGCAATTTAAAAAAAATCGAATTTTCGCGTTTTTTTCGCATAAAAAGATAAATAATAAATGCAAAAATGTATCTATCGAAAAAACGATCCGTCGTTCCGTGAAGACATATTTTCTGAGTATGCTCTCCAAATTTCAGGTCGATATGTTAATTACAGCCGTCAGGAGAATGTCAGCCATTTTTAAAAACGTGTTTTCGAGAAAAACGCGTTTAAAGTTTTGTAATGTGTTTACACAAATGTGTTTATAATTACCGATAATCGGCAATGCCTGGTCCATAGAGGCATCCCTCCTCTTCTTCTAGCTGCTCATGTTGAGCTCAAATTGATTTTTTGAAAATTTCAAGGACAAAGTCTCCCTTAAGGTAGTACGTGCACGAACCTCCTCATTAGAAAAAAAATTGTTTTTTTTTGTTTGCCGTAGTAGAGACAAAAAATGACGTCCGCGAAAACTCTGCAAGCCCTACCAGCTAAATACAATAGTAATTAAGGCCGTCGTCTACTGTGAAGGCCGTTTTTTCATGCTTTTTTGGGGATTTTTTTTTGATAAACCATTTTTTTTAAATAATTTGTAAATTGTATATCATTTTTATTAACATTTAAACAAACTTTGTGAATTTTTTGAAGTCATTATATAGAATATGGTCGGAGATACACCGCCCAACAGGAACACATACATAAAAAGAAGTGCTTGACTGCTGCCATGATTCCGGCCATTCTGCTTATCTGAAATAAAAAAACCGAACGCAATTTTAATCGTGAGACTTGAGGCTCTACTTGGAACTGAAATAAAGTTAGAATTCCAAAAAATAATGTTTTTACGCTGTAGAAAAAAAATTCAATTTTTCGTATTTTTTGGGTTCTATATAGCTGATAAAAAGAAAACTAACGAAGCAATCTTAATTATTTTAGTTCAACTTGTAGTTATAAATGTACTAAAGATGCTGTATAAATTTGAGCAGAATCAATCAAATAGTTTTTGAGACATCATGGCAGCAGTTTGAAAAACGCGTTTGAAAGTTGTTGTATATAATTCATAATAAAAAAATGGTCTCATCATCAATCTGCTATGCCTGGGCCATAGAGTACACCTTCCTCTTCTTCAACGAAGTCATGCAAGGCCGTTTTGTCTTCTCTTGATCTGACACACTAGACGACCCCCTTAATTCACGAAATCGATGCATTTAACCTGCACCATATAGGGAATCGATGCGGATCGATCTTTGGAACGGAAATAATAATAGTTCCCGGTTAGATCAGAGCTATGCGAAAAGCGACGAATAACAAAAAAAACTGTCGCGATCACGTATGTTCTATAAAAAAAATATAGGTTACCACACATTTCGAGCAGATATCATCGATTCAATCGACTCATTTTTGCGTTCGCTAGCCGCGTCCGACATCTCTCTTGTTACAATATGCACATTGCACCATTACACATACGGTAAACAAACACATGCTTCACATGTATCGAAAGCACCTGAATACAACGTTGCCACGGATATTGCCAGAATTATGAAATGGCGGCCTGTGACAACTCAAATCTGATTGCGATTTTACTTCACCTACCAAACTATAATACCAACAGTTATCACATGCACTTTTCAAATAATTATTGTCTGTATCATGTTTATTATTATACATTATATTGTACTGTTTATTATACATTATATTGTATATTGTATTATATACAATATAATGTATGTTGCATTATGTAAAATACATTATATTGTTTTTTCAGATTCGATAATTTACAGATTTTCTGTTGACTAGTAAATCCGCTAGTATTGCCTTAAACTTAGAGAAACGGTTCAATCTGCTGATTATTGGGAGTGAAAATAAGTCTCCGCTATTTTTAATCCAAAATTGGGCATTTATTGTGAAACAACGGTACTTTATGTTTTATTCAAAGTATTGTCCATCGCTAGCCACTACTTTTTCCCATCCTTCTGGCAGCATATGGCTACCGCGTCGGAAGAACGCTTCATCTTTTGAGGTCATCCACAAATCGACCCAATTTTTGGTATCTTCATATGATGTGAAGTGCTGCTCAGACAGGCCGTGCGTCATCGATCGAAATAAATGATAGTCAGAAAGAGCAATGACTGGCGAATACTTATGAGCTGCTGCCACCCAACGATGAGATTGATTTGACCAAGTTCTGCTCACAACTGGCCGAATTAAGGCCTTAGGCTACAGTAACGGGTATAAAATCATGTGCGAATTTAACAATTTTTGTTCGTATGAAAAAGTGATTCACTCATAAAATTAATTACACATCTATTTAATATGAATATCAAGCTGTTAGAAAATATATATATATTTTTTTCGATGTACAAAATGGCCGACTACTCGAAACTTCTCGAAACAGCTTTTTTCCAATTGGCGTGACAAACAACTTCAACAATTTTCACTCGATTTACTTCAAATTTAAAAGTCATGTTCCTAATTGCATTTCGCAGAGAAGTACGTACGGAATTTCTGATTAATCGAAAACTTTTCATTTCATGAGCAGTTTATGAGCAGTCATAACGAAATTTTTCACTGAAAATTCATTTCTTAAGTTCAAATACCTACAACTTTGGAATAAAACATATTTTTTTAATTCCGTACGTACTTCTCTAGGTATTCTAATGTAGATTGACGAGAATTTTTTGTTTTTTGTTCTAGGTCAAAAATTGTGGATGCTAAATGTCACGCCGCGAAGCGCCTAAAAAAAGATAACAAAATAAAACATTAGTAATCGGCCATTTTGTACATCAAAAAAAAATATCTATATATTTATTAACAGCTTGATATTCATACTAAATAGATGAGTAATTAATTTTGTGAGTGAATCACTTTTTCATAGGAAAAAAAATTGTTAAATTCGCACGCGATTTTATACCCCTTACTGTGTTACCCGTATCGGTGAATAGGAAGGACGTTGTGTTCCACCAGAGCATAGCTAGACCACACGTTTCTCTGGTGACCCGGAAAAAGTTATTGCAGCTTGGGTAGGATGTTTTGGTGCATCCGCCGTATAGTCCGGACCTTGCACCTTCAGAATATCACTTGTTCCGGGCGCTACAGAACAATTTGAATAATGAAACCTTCAACTCCCTGGACGACCTCAAAAACCACTTGGATTACTGCTTTGCCCGAGGATCAGGACTTCTACGAAAGAGGGATGATGAAGTACGTGGAATAATGGCAGAAAGTCATTGAAGAGGATGGATCACATTTAGTTGATTAAAATCGCTTGTTTTGATGAATATTTTTTGTTTGACATTTACTTGATTTTCGCTATGGAATTGCACAAAGACCCAATGGTAAATTGTGCAGAAAGTGGATTTTTCAACACACAGAAAACGTGTCAGTCATAACAACTATGGAAAAAAAATACATTCCAGATAAAGACGTAAACCAAAATTCCGACTTTCAATGTATAGGGTGTCTCAAAATGACCTGACATTTCAATTCATCAATGAAACTTATTATTTATTTGAAAAGTATGAGTATTTTTATTTTAATGTAAGGTACAAACATGGAGGTTATGTGTAGAATATAATATCCGATAAATGGTCGCCTCCTCCATGTTTGCAAATGTTCACTCTTTGTACGAAATTTTCAATATCATTTCGGCATAATTGCGGACTAATTCCTTCAATAGTGCGTCCTCCGGAATGACCTGTGGACCATTGGCATACACTTTTCCATTCAGAAAACACCAAAGAAAGGAGTCCAATGGCGTCGAATCGCATGATTAGTCCAGTAAAAGACACCAAAACCCAGCACTTTTAGCGTAAAATTCGAATTTTTAACTGAAGCTGGATAGTTACATGCTGAAAGTAATCCCAGTAAAATGTTGCCCCTCAATTCGTCTCAACCCTAATAAATAGAGATTGAAAACTTAAAAATCGCCGTATATCGATAATTAATCGCCCGATCAAAAATGTTTCAAACAAAAGTTGTTTGAAATAACAAAATACGTATTAAGTTATCTGACGTCCAATCCCCTATCTTTGAAAATAGCGGCACAAAAATATGCCTACTCCACTCGACACGCATCAACCCCGCATTTTCGAATCGTTTTTGTGCCGCTATTTTCAAAGATATGGGGTTGGTGCTTAGATAACTTTATACGTATTTTATTATTCTGAACAACTTTTGTTTAAAAGATTTATCGATTGAGTTATTTGTTATCGAGATAGGGCGATTTTTAAGTTTCCAACTCCTGTTTCTTAGGGTTGGGGCGAGTTGAGGGGCACCATTTCATTAGAGTTACTTTCAGTATGCAACAATCTAGATTCAGTTACTCGCGCGGCGCGAGATAACACGACCATGAAACTTCGTATGCAATAACTATACAGTAACAATGCAGCATATAACATTTCTATGAGTTGCTCGATGGACTAATTCTCCATGACTAAACCTTAATACTTCCTGATGCCAGTTGTCAAAGATTAGTACACTACGTTCGCCGCCAAAAAAAAAATGGCGTCCAATTTAAGGGGCTATACCAGTGTGACACTTTCAAGAAATCGATTTTTTTTGCCTTTTTCAACAGTTTATACTTTCAAGAATATCATTATCACTTATATCATTTATATCAATATCATTTTATCTTGCAAAAATCGATAGTTAAATCTTGCAACGCGTTTTTCTCGAAATGAGATTTTTCAAATTTGCTGACATTGTAACTCAAAGAGCAATTATCCGATTGACCCGAAATTCGAACTGAGTACTCTTGAATATATTTACTTTAAGATATTTTTGATTGGATGAAAATTGACGATTTGGCATTGAAAAAAACGACCATTTTATAGGCAAGAAAACAGACTTTTTTCATAACTACGCCATTTTGTTAGATTTTGATATTTTTCGAAAATCCTACGTCGTTGTACAGGGAATACCTTCCAGTTTAACGAAATTTTTTTTCCTTTTTCGGTTTCAGCTACTCAATCGGCCGGAAACATGCCAGCAGTGGAGGATTTTTTTTGGCGCCTCCGAAGGCAGCGCATAAGTCGCTTGGATCTCAATATTCTTCTATGAAAAAATTATGTAATATAGGTCAAATGTAGCCAAATATATTCTTAATTTTCCCAAACATTAAATTGAGTACTTTTCTTCCAAAAAATTCCCGAAAATCACCCAAATCTTCAGCGTTTACACTGGTATATCCCCTTAAAGTGTCAGGTCATTTTGAGACACCCTTTAGGTGGAGCTACCGAGATGAGCAACCACGAACCGCTGGGCAAGATGAGACGGATGAGTCCGTAACTTTCGGATCCTTGAAAAGGCACGAAACGGCAAATGTGAGAGTATACAAGTAGGTTTATAAATTGAGCAGCCTGTGCACTCGATACACGTCTGTCACGCTGTAAGGAGGAAAAAGGACGCGGTAGCCGGACGTCAGGTAGAAGCTCGCGGTGACCAATGACAGGGTTCAACGTGTGAATAATAAAAAAGACGCGCGAGATCCTTCCAGCGGGATGGTGAAAATAAAAGAGGAAGCGGTTAGGTCGGGCGGCCGAGTCAAGTCTCACCTCGCAAACCACCCTCGGGTAAACGTCACGTCTGGCAAACGACTAAAACCGTCGATATCAGCCTCGAGAGATACTTCGGGTACACCGCAGTCGCGAACGCCCAACCAATCGCCTCGCCAAATTTTCGATAACCGAGCACCTTGTACACGTCCTTCTCTCGTCAGTAATTTACTCGGACCTGGAATTCCTCAAGAGGGGGAGATTCCTTCAGGCGAAGGAAAAATTTGCCGATTTTCATGATTTTTTTTCAAAAGGAAAGGATTCTTCGTTATTTTTTAGACTCGTGGTGTGTTTTATTACTTCTTTTGGCTGTTACAAGGTATTTTTAATTTTGGTAAATCTTTCAAAATGGTGGAAGTATGGCACGGTCTTCTAAACTGCATTTTCAAAACGGGCGTAACGTGTAGCTAAAAAACTAATCTACCGATTCTGATGAAATTTGGTATAAATCTTTCTATCCTTATTGTCTACAATATGACCCTAAATGTATTTGAAAACTGAAAAAAAAAGTATTTTTTGCTGCAACTTTGTTTTCTGAAAATTCAATCTTTTTGTTTCAAAGCGTACCATTTCATGGATTTTCAATATTTCTCACGTTTTCTTGGTTCATATTCTGCGCGTGAGTGTTAACGAAAGAAAAGTCTTCGTTGCTTTTTTTTCAGATCAATCCCGTCGACGCTACGTGTCACGCCGTCTGACAACATCCGCTGCATCCCCTTAACGCCTTATATACGCAATTTCGCCGATTTTCGAAGGTACTTTTCTAGACGCCGTTAAAAAAAATTACGCATATATTGACAACTTTTTTTTTACCGATCATTCATGCACATGGTTAAGTATATGTAAAACAAGAAAAAATCAGAAATATTAACAAATGGCGGAGATATAACACAATAAAGCAATGTATTTTTTTTGCGCGCACGTTGATGGTGAAAGTTCTCGGCATCGATGTGGGTGTCTGAAAAAAATGAACATATTTATAATTGCATAACGAATGTATCTTCAGTGTAAACCAAAAATATTATTAAAAAAAAATTATTATAATAAAAATTCGGAGCTTACTTTTTTACTCAATTTTCCGTCGCTGTTTTATTTTTTATATTTTTTGTGTCATTGAAATTGTTGTTTCTGTAGTTCATACGATAGGTGATGATACTAAGAATATGTTGTAATAATTTCAGAGCGAATCTGAACCTTTGTTCATGAGTTAGAACTTTCACAAGGTTCAAAAAAGTGCATCGTGGAAAAACGGCTTTGAAGTTGGCGGTTGGGTGAGCCGCGCGGTATCTATTATAAATGCCATCTTACCTTATTTTTGGAATTGTTCAATTATGTAAAGCTTAAAATATTCCTAACCATTCAGGCTAATGGAATAAAAAAGAATAAGAAAAAGAAAAAGTTTGAAATTTTTCGCGTATATAAGGCCTTAATTAAAAAGACCGTGCAATACCAATTTTAAAGACCAATTTGAAAAAATACCTTCCAACAGCCAAAAGGAGTAATAAAACATACCCAAAGTCTCAAAAATGGTAAAGAAATGTTCCCTTTAAAAAAAATCATGAACATCAGCAATTTTTTTCTCGCCTGAAGGTGTCTCCCTCTTCGAGGGTCCGTACTGTTTTCCACGGCTTTGCCCTGACCTCCCTGAATTCTTCGTCAGCTTAAAAATCGAAAGTAATTGCCGGGGCACAATGACCGCGAGAATTTTTCAAAAAAATTCGTATCGACTCTCAGACTGGCGAAATAAAAATTCTCGTGTATCCCAATACCTTCGTGGGGATGAAAAGAGCCAGCGAGATTCGTCGAGCTGGCGACTAAAATATTCGTTGCACTTAGCCGAGGTAAGTCTCGAGGATTCGGTGGAATGGTGGAGCGCGGTCAGTACATCCGGACGATCGTTGAATAATTCAGGACGTGTCGAAGCGATCTCGCACCGTGGCTTAAAAATATCGTTCCCTTGACCAGCCTCGGATCAATAACTGTATCAAAACTCATCTCGCTGAGAAATCCGTAAACACTTACTTGAATCGATAATTCAGGGGATCGGCACGGTGATTGGTAGGACAATCGTGAATGGAATTTCGCATCGGAATGCACGGAAAGTCTAATTTGAAAAGAATAGTTAAAACCGAACCAGTCGGATTTTGGACTGCCCCGACCGGAGTATGACGAAGGTCCACTTTGTGCAGTGGTTCGATGCAATGAACCATTGAAGATTGGATCGTACGCACCTGGATGAAATTACACAGGGATTATCGGCTCTCCAAGCATCTGCGTCAACGAACACGTGACAATTATGGATGTCAACAACGAGCTCATTGGACGCGCAGAATCGGATAGCAGAGGCGAAAGACGGAGTATGGAGAGCACGATCAAAAGTCGTGATGATCACTGATCGTGATTCCAAGACCTGACTCGACGATTTCTCCATACCCAGTGATGTAATTACCGAAGCAATTATTAATTCCAGGGGCTGCTTTTTCTCGCTCGGTCTAGCTGAATTCGCGGAACGTGTGTTGGAGAACAATGGACCGAAGGGGCTGTTTTATCTTCTGCTATGGCAGTACTTAGACTCGATTGCTTTCCCTACATCAACATATACAGGGTTTTAGGAAGGTCGATGCAAAGCCTTAAGGGGGTAATAGGTCACCTCGTTTGGAATATATCTAACCTAGGTTATCTTAGTCCAAAGTCTAAGAATTTCGAGTTATCATGGTAAGTATGATTATTGGAAAATTTTCCAAAATGAGGTACTAACTCATTTACCTCTGATATTAATGCTATTTTTTTAAATAGCATTAACATAAAAGGTATTTTTATTTTTTGACAAGTTTTTAATTATTCAACACGTCCCATTTAGTTAGTTGCGTCGATACAAATGATTGTATTGGTGTTTGTCAATTGAATACACAGTAGTCGTATCGCTTCACTAGTCACACCACTGATCATACTCGAGACTTGTACAATTTATATTTTTAACATATGCAGCAAAAATAATTTGTTACAACTAAAATTTTCCATGTGCAAACTGTTTAATGAATGTTCACATTTAATTGGAAAAATGAAAAAATAGTTATTCCAACGATTCGCGCAGTATTTCTAGGTTAGATATTTGGCAACATTGGTTCTATCTCCGTCTCTTTTTTCTCAACCAGGCGAGTTCAACCTCCATGCTTTTCAACGTCGATCTGTCAAAACAATGTCAGGTGCGAGAAATATAAAGCATTGTATTCGGGCCACGACTGGTAAGAAGCGTGGAAAATTAGTGTCGGCGAAATATGTCGGTTAAAAATGAAATATGTGTGGAAATTCGAATGAGTGCGATGAGGTTAGGACTACAGTCAGCTGTTGCCTTGCTGTCACGTCTCTTTCTCCTAGCAAGTGGTAATAAATCCAATACCGGAGGTTCAAATTAAAGTTGATATTACATAAAAATTAGGTCAATAAGCGTAATTTTTTCTGAGAGCATAATATTACTACAAGTGTTGAGTATGGAAATCTGATTATTTTTAAGAATCTGACGGTTTCCCACTATTATATATACTTTTGTAGCGACCGGAAATTGGGTTATTTTTGTATGTCGTCTCGGAATTTTTTTCTCTCCGGAAAAAGATTATTATTTAAAAATCGCCAAGGTAAGGTACGGTTTTCTAAACTGCATTTTCAAAACTGCCGTGACGTGTAGCTGAAAGACTAATCGACCGATTCTGATGAAATTTAGTATGAATCTTTCTAGCCTCATTATCTGAATGTTTTTGAAAAAAGTGTTTTCATTGCAAATTGTAGCCATTTTTTCGGAAAATTCAATCTTTTTGTTTCAGAGGGTACCATTTAACAGCCAAAAGTATTGACAAAACATACCCTAAGTCTCAAAAATGGTCAAGATTTTTATTCTTTAAAAAAATCACTTATTTTGTCCTCGCCTAAAGGTATCTCCACCTTAAAATAGAGAAGTATGTTTGCCAAAATTCTATATTTTTAGAATATTAGCAAAATATAGAATTTTTATTCCATATTTAGCAAACAAATAAAGTTTTATAAATGAATTTAGAAGTGATTTTAAAATTCACGTTAGTTAACAATAAAATAAATAAGTTATATTGATTTCATTGAAGTAAATAAATTCAAATTAATTGGCATTAAGTTCCTTTGAATTAATTTTAATTGAATTCCATCGATTTCAATTAAATTAATTAAAACAAAATAAACTCTATACCCCCCCCCCCCCCCGTTAAAAAAGATGTTCCTTAGTCTCGGCTTTTTAGCTACGGAGCATCCCTTACCCGAGCGTTATTTATGATTTTTGTTTTTCTTTTTGCATCTGTTGGGTCTCTACAGATGCCGTGAACTTTATCGGTTGGGGGTCGCGCACGCGGGCGGATATACGGGAGAGTTTCGTTGCCGGGAGCGGTGTGTATTCGGGAACGTCCGAAACACTTGTGGTCCGACAATTCGAAGCGCGAGAGCGAGAAGCTCTTGATATATAGCACGTGGAGAACACGGGTGTACAGGATGATTCAGAAAGTCCACTTTATGCAAAATCAGTCGAACGAGACCGTCGACGTGAAACGAAGAAAACGTTTTTTTCTTCTCTCTTCAAATTCCGTTTCACTTTTCAAAGTACCGTTGTCAGGAAAAAGTGGAAGAATTTTTTTTCTCTACGCTGGAAGATCGATCTGTTCTGCGCGAATCTGTAGACGGGTATAAATATACAGAGTTAACCATTTAACGTGACAACCCTAAATATCTCCGCTGCCTTGAGAGTGACGAAAACAAACCCAAACAAAACCCAAAATATTTTGGTGAAAAATTATTTCAAGGTCATGATATCACAGGTCGTTGGATTCGTCTGAATATCAGCTACGTCTTAATAAAGAGAAAACATGTTCCGATTTGAAAAACCATTGATGACCTTGAAAACGCAAAAACTATGACCTTGAGAAAAATGAATTTTTCACCACCGTATCAGCCCTTCGAAATCAATCAAATTACGTCCTGACATTTTTTTTCATCACTCTAAAGGCAACGGATATATTTAGGTTGATCACGTTAAGGCAGGATTCTACTTTGAAACCATGAAAAAAACGCTATTTTCTTGAATGTTTTCTGAGAATACTATTAAAGATATCGATATGGGGTTTAAACTGTTCAATAAATACACTCCTTAAGTACATAAAAAAAAATTTAAATGTATTTTATTCATTTTTTGTACACGTAGAATATGTTTAAAGCCAACGCCTCGAAAAGCAGGTACCGTCGCCGTGGTCGTGAAATCTTCCCGACGGATGGTCTGAAACAAAAAAATCAAATAGTTTCATGTTCAGTATGTCTTCAGGAACCGACCTAACTAGAATATTTTATATACGTGCAAAATTAACAAAATGGCGGCTAAAATACGAAAAAAATGCGTTTTTTGGGTCTTTTTTTGCAATAAAAAAATAGTTCTAATCAAAATTTTAAGTTGATTGTAGTTAGGTCGGTTGGTACACACATATAGAATATGTGTTCCAAATTTCATAAGGATCGGTTCAGTACTTTTTGAGTTATCACGACCACGGTACTTGAAAATGTCGTTTCGAGAAAAACGCGTTTAAAGTTTTGGTGAGTGACAGGTAGGTGCTCAGGTAGGTGCGTTCGAAAGGCGAAAAAGGATAGTTAGACTGCTTGGAACTTTATAAAATTTTGACCGAACATTCTTGAACATATTTACTTTCGAAAAATGTAAAAAAAAAAAATTTCAAAGTTTCAAAGTAGAATTCTGCCTTAAATGGTCCACCCTGTACATGCGTGTATACAAGTATATCATTTGCGAGACAACCTCGGCAGACATCGAGCTATATTTCATCGACAAAATTAATCCAGGAGCGCGCAATGTTGAATTCTTGCAACGGAGTTCATACATATACGTATCGGGAACGCGGAAAGGGAAAATTGCTGCAAATTTGGATCACGGAGCTTTTTTCCGTCGATAAATTCTTCCGCGTATAAACTCGCGATACAAATGTTCCGCGAAAACTCTCTCCATTTTTGCTATTTGTAGGAGTCTGAAGAGATGAGCCGATTTTATTATAACCTCCACAGCTGCACATTGTTGAGTTGGGGATTCGGTTAGGTTCATATTGTTTCTATCTAACAAAGAACATCACTTGAGGCGGGAGCCTGAATCAGAAGGTCCAAAACAAGCGTTTTTTCGGGATTTTTTTTAGAAGGGAAAAACAACATGTGAGCCCGGTAAACATTGAGGTATTTTTTCATGTATATTTGAAATGTATTAAAAAAATTTTCCACATGAAACAATAAATAACTGCAGATTTATCAGCCTATTCCATGTGCGTCTTGCTACTGCAGTCCCCAATCGGCGGGAAAGATGCAGCTCGTAATTCTTGACTGAAACGAAAAAACCAACAAAATTTTCAATTATCATATAATTTTCTTCTCGGCGAACTAGGAAAAAGCTGAAAAAATCGTGATATTATAACTTTTCTCCGGTTTGAAAAAAATGTGTTTAAAAAACACTTTAACGTGCTATAAAATGTATTTAAAAATACTTTTTCAACGATTTTTTTAGTTCACTTAGAAGAGATTTTTATACTGAAGAAAACAAACTTTGGTTTGATTCGATAGGTCGTGTAGTTTTTTTGCTATCACGCCCGCCAATTTGGAAAAACCGTGAAAATGAAAAGTGGAGAAAACACCCTTCAAAGTTTTCAGTAGGAGGAAATATCAATATCAAAAATCAATCGCTTCTCTGCTTTTGGCCTTGTATCCTCGAAAATATTTACAATTCGCCCACTTTGTTGCTACATGTCGGAAAAAAATTACCAACTAAAATTCAAATAAACATTTCACTTTCTCATATCCATCCGCCATTTTTGTCTTCGAACGTCTCACCAAATAGACCGCGACGGTAATAACCTCAAAAGACGTATCATCGTACACGGCCCAACTGATTTTTTGATGCTCCATTTCAAAGCCGTTCGATGTCCAAAATTCAATATTTTTTATTCGACATTTCAATATCTCGTTCAGGTGCCCTATTGGTACTCGACTACGTCCTCTCAACTAGCTTTAAACTACTCTCCTTACAAGAACCTGCCTACCAGGACTCAGTTACTCACAACGAACATCACTTACGTATCCATATTTTTTTATCAGCGCGAAAACGGTTCTAAGGGGAGAAACCACCCCTCAAAGAAAGGCGTGCCGACCCTTAGTCTAATTTTTTTTAAATACTTCTATACGCGGATTTTTTTCTCGATTTTTGGTTCTCGTTTCATTCAGGTCGGTGGACTGCCTATGAGTGTTTTGCCTCAAAGAGTTGAAGGGTGGTTTTCCCCCTTAAAACCATTTTCCCGCCAATCAAAAAACAAGTGTCTTCTAGTTTTTAATACTTTATCGCATATATGAGTTTCAACAAAATCGAAGGCGGCCACTTGAGTGATGTTCCTTGTCAGTTCAGTAGCGGTTGACATCAAACCATGCGTACCATTTTCCTATTGATGCAAGCTGCACATCAGTGCAGGATTTACACTTTTGTGGAGTGTAAGCAACTTGACTTTGTGCGGCCCTCCTATCTTAAGGAGTTACCCCCACTTGCGATTTTGAAAAAATCGATTTTTTTTATTGCATTTTTTTGAGGTATAAGTATCCGGGCCCATACTTCTGTATGGGCCCGGAATAGATGACTCTATGTAAGTTTACAAAAAAAAATATTTTCTTCGTGTAAACTGAAATTGAAACTTTAAACGCGTTTTTCTCAAAATGGCATTTCTGAAGTCGGTGACCAAGATTACTCGAACACTAATGAACCGATCTTCTTGAAATTTTGCAGGCTCCCGTGCAGAAATTTTTACAGGGATACCCTATGTCCGATCAAATCCCGATCAGGATTTGTCATGGATTCCCCAAAACCGGTAACCCGGTTAGAATCCAACTTGCATCCGTATCGGAATATGTATGACGACGATGGCATATCTTTGAAAATTTTGGCGTCACGTGTATTTTCGGTATTACAATGAAATTCCTATCTATAGATAGGAATTTCCATCTAGAGATTCCTATCTATAAAATTTCTATCTATAGATAGGAATTTCATAGTAATACCGAAAAATACACGTGACGCCAAAATTTTCAAAATTACGCCATCGTCGACGTACATATTGCAATACTGATGCAAGTTGGATTCTAACCGGAATACCGGTTTTGGGGAATAAGTCTCTGCTTATACCCACCGACGTTCGCGGGGTGTAGATGGAACGCTTTGGAACCACATGTATTTCTGGCGTATATATCGGATTCCTACCTGAGTCCCTGTTTATGCCCAGCCACATCCACAGGACGTTAGATGCGCTGCGTACGTGAATGTCGGGTGTAGTACCCAGCCGAATCCAGTCAGATTCAAGGGAGTTACACGTGCAACGCCAGTGCGGTTTATTCTTTTCAAATTGTTTCTATATTTACATTCTCAACATCGTGACAATTTTTTTAAAGCAAAATATAGTGCGTTAAATAATATTATTAAACAATTTAGTTTCATAGTAAATCATCAAACAACTTGGCGTCAAGACGCTTGATTTGTTTTGATTTATCATTCAATTATTAAACGATATTCAGTTTAAAAGGGTTATATGGAAAGTAAAGAGAGAAACATTTGAATATCCTACTTCATCCAGGGATTTCGAGATGTGGGAATTGCATTCTGCCGTTTCGAGCCGAACGATAATTTTTTCGTTAGACGATATTAAACAAAACATTGTAAAATTAGCGGTTGGAATGCACCCAGATGCAGAACAATCGCGAGGTTTCGCAATACCGATGCTGCATTTCTAAATAGAATTAAAAAATACAAAAAATGTTAATTGTCGCAACAACTTATTAACGCTTCATTCCCGCTTATCAATATTGAAATAGATATTTGTATGTACAGCAGTGATGTAATAAAAATATTACAAAATGTTCAAGTTATCGGTGAGAAACCCCGGTGACAATGTGTGCGGGACTGCGCGCACTGATACGCTCTCACGAAAGTTAGAATGTATATTCTAAGGAGATTTTTTACGCGGGACTTGGTGCTCAGGTCCAACGCTGAAAAAATTAAAGCAAAGGTGTTGCTGAAAACAACAAATTTCGGAAGTTGCATGATAGGTATGTCTTTCAAGCTGTTCAAAATATTTTTTGCTGTGTTTCTATGATATAATATAAATATAGATATATATATTACAATTTTTCGATTTATTTACAGCTGCGCTCACAAACTACTAAACGCAGCAGGATGGAACTCCGATTAACGCAGATGCTGTGTTAAAAGCTGTAGGGAATGCCATATCCAACGCAAAAGACTGAGATGGACGCAAAGGACGCCAAGTGGTCCAAAAAACGATAACCCAGTCGTAGTTTTCCATTTTTTATGGTGTTCTTACCTTTCATTTTTTAAATTGATATTTTAATTCACCAAAAATGTATAAATGTTAATTATTTTTATAATAAATTTAACATGCAATAATTCCATTTTTGCCATTTTATTTAAGCCTGTATTTACCCGTGATCCTTCCAAGATTCCTCAATGATTCCATGGGGAATCTATTTAGAGTCATTAAAGGATCCGGTTCTGGATCCTTAATGGAATCCAGTTTACGGATCTTACATTTAGTCTTAGAATCTGATCCGATATCGGACTAGATCCCGACTGGGAGCCCGGGATACAAGTCAGAATCCAGCTGTATCCCTGCCAAAATTTCTGCACGGGAATTACCGCTAATCGGCAATGCCTGGTCCATAGAGGCATCCCTCCTCTTCTTCTAGCTGCTCATGTTGAGCTCAAATTGATTTTTTGAAATTTTCAAGGACAAAGCCTCCCTTAACCCGGCCCCGTCCAAATTCGCACCACTTCCTCGATATGCGAGCACGTTTGGGCAATGATCGGGGAACCGCGTCGCGTGAGTCTGAATCGTACGACCGGAAAAGACGAGGAAAGAACGAGAGGTAGAGACCACGCGGAGAAATCCGACACGATAATTTTGCAGTCTCGTTCGTCTCATCCTCGTTGCATCGTCAAAGTCCTCGTCTCACCTGTATTTTGGCGTTCCAGACGACGAGATTGTCGTGTTGCTGTGCGGATTCAATTATTCGGCTCCGCGCTGGGATATATCCGGACGAGCGGGTGAATCCATTTAACGATCTCCCTTTGCATTATCTCGAGACTGTATATATACCCAAGCCCGCCTACAAGGACGAAACGTATAATTCATGGATTAATGTCGGTTGAACATCTGGGAGCGTGTATACAATATATTTGATGTCTATATACGCGTAATAACTGTCGTGAACGATCCTCATTTGGTCTTACGCTACGCCATTAATATTTACCTTATAACCCGTGTAATTGCCAACCATCGTTGGATCGAAGCGATTCGCTCGAGCGTCCCCGTCGCCGGTATATTTATTTTACGAAAAGGGCCGTCGAGCCGCCGAATTAAACATGGCGTAATTAATTGGATGGCGAATAGTCGACGAACCTGCGTGTAGCTCAGTCGGATCCTTCTGGGTCCCTCGCAGGGTCCGAAATAACTCGCGAAAATTGATGCACTCAATTTTATTCCCCGGAGCTTTTCGTTGAAAGCAGACGACAACATTTTGAGTCCGACACTTGGGGACGAAAATTCTTTTGACTTTGATATTGACGAGAGGAGGTTTTTCATATTGATATATGCGGTATATATATTCCCCGCACTTAAGGCGTTACCCCCACTTGTAGCGCAAAAAAAGGCCTTTTTCATGAATTTTTTTAAAGAAAACTACAAAACTTTTTTAATCGATCAATATACCATCTTAAAGAACACATCTTGAAGAACTTTCAGTAATTTTTTTATTGAAAAATATTACATTGTTTAGTGGCAAATGGCTGTCAATGAAATAATGTTTTTATATACACGGTTTGCGGTGACCAACATTGCGGCGAAGTGGATCATCTGAAAAAAAAATGCGGATGGATTTAGTCAAATATAAGTATAAACTAGTCTTTAATCGAAGGATTTTAAAAAATATTCATTTTTCACAAAATGGCGGACAGTCAAAGTTAATGGTTCGATTTTAACGAAAAAACGGCCGTTTTTTGGCTATAAAACGGCCATTTTTTTTTTCGAAAAAAAAATCGAACGATTAAAGACTACATTTTTATGTATTAAATAAGCCTGTAAAATTTCAAGAAGATCGGTTCATTAGTGTTCGAGTAAACTTGGTCACCGACTTCAGAAATGCCATTTTGAGAAAACCGCGTTTAAAGTTTCAATTTCAGTTTACACGAAGAAAATATTTTTTTTGTAAATTTACATAGAGTCATCTATTCCGGGCATTAAAAAAAACTGCACTTCAAATTGCACTTCAAAAAATGCAATAAAAAAAATTGATTTTTTCAAAATCGCAAGTGGGGATAACCCCTTAAAAAAAATTGTTTGCATTTTTCTAATGGTTTTTTGTGCAGCTCCCCAACACTGCAATTTGACGTGCAGAAAGTGACATAGGAATTTGAGGGGAGATATACACCTAGATGGTCGAGGTCGAGGATTTAGAAGCTATGAACATTCCGTCGACCGTAGAAGACCTACACAATGGGCCTGGTATCGATGATTCCATGTAAGTTGACAAATTTCATGATTTATTCATTCCCAAATTTTCAAACGCGTTTTTCTCAAAACCACGTTTTTCAAATCGGTACCCAAAATTTCTCGAAAACCAATGAACCGATTGCCTTGAGGTTTTTTGTGGTTATTCTATACACGATTATCTAGTACTTGTCATAGGATTTTTTTTCCGTTACTTAGCTTTTGTTTTATAAGCAAAATAACAACTAATTTTTGGCCAAAAAATCACTATTCATGTTCAAACGTCCGCCATTTTGTCATAAATCGATATTTTCAAAATCGGCTATGACAAGTACGAGATTATAGTATCTAATTTAATAATCTTTTTGGATTTTTTTTCAGATGATTTTTAAAGAAACGCCGCTGGGTACCGTGTACGCAGATTTTTTTACGACGCTCCAAGGATCATCCGATATCCTTGTATATTTTTGATATTTTTAAATAAAGAAAATTAAGCATATTTTTAAATGTATATACTTTTAAATAATTAAAACCCCAATCCGAAATTTCAAATAGTTTTCCTTGAAACAATTCACAAAAATGATCTTTTCCCGGCTCCTAGGTGTATATCTCCCCTTAAATGGATTTTCATACATGTTCCTATTTCCGGATAGGGATCCAATGGCTCATCGCATTGGGTCCCTGTACTGAAAAGTCACGCTCGAAGATTTCATTCTAATCGGGATTCCCCATTGGAATCCAATGCACGAATCCAATTTGAATCCTGAAAGATTCCCACATTCTTGATGGATCCGACCGCATTCCGTACGTCACATTTTCTAACCAAAATATTGTTTATACATATACAGGGTAAGGCACATAAAGTGTTACAGAGCAATAGCACTCAAACTATTGATAATATTCAAAAATGTTTCAAACAAACGTTTCAGTGTTCGAGAAGGCCGTCATACTGGACAACCCGATGTTTTTATCGGTGGAGGCGCTGAAGCTACGTCAAGGTCAACTCCACTTTTTTGAATGGTATGGTACATTTTTTCATCCATCTTGTCGAGCACCTCAAGCCGCATAAAAAAACATTAAGAGATCAAAGTCGTTCAAGGTCATTCAAGGTCACCTATTAAAATGAAATAAAAATCTAAATATCTCGGATCACTGCCAAATATTCGGTTGTGATCCGAGATATTTGGACTTGTATCATCGATACTGACCTTGAATGACCTTGAACGACTTTGACCCCCGAATGTTTTTTATGCGGCTTAAGGTGCTCTACAAGATGGTTGAAGAAAAATGTACCATTCCATTTAGAAGAGTGGAGTTGACCTTGACGTAGCTTCAGCGCCTCCACCGATAGAAAAATAGGGTGGTCCAGTACGTCGGCCTTCTCGAACACCGAAACTTTTGTCTGAAACATTTTTGGATATGATCAATAGTTTGGGTGCTATTGCTCTGTGACACTTGATGTGCCTCACCCTGTATAGAATGAATGGATCTTATGAAAGTATAAATGTTATCTTCAAAAAAAAGTATAAATCGCTTAAAAAGTATATCTTAGAAAACGATTTGAATCACGTCACTGAAAATCCACTGTGATGGTCTTTTGTACGTATGTTATGTTATTTTTTTCACTGCACTTTGTCATAATATCACCACCCATATACACGCTCACGAAGCATACAGAATTTTCGAATCGAAAATATGTGACATTTCACATATTTTGGATTCGAACGTGATACGAATTCTCGAGCAGTGTACATCGGGGAACAATGCCGAATCCAATTGGATCCCAATGAGGAATATGGGAGTCCTCATTGCGATCCAATTGGCGGTATCCCTGACAAATCCCTATAGAGATGTGGGTGCATCTTGGGAGTCTCTAAAAAAATTGTGCACGGGATCACAAAACGATATTTCTTTTTTGGTTTAGAAATCCAACAAACTCCGGTTGAAAATTTTATGAAAATCTCAAACGCCGTCAATCGGAAAGTAGCGCGGAATACGCTTGGATTCAAATCTGGACTCCCTAGGTACAGAATCCCTATCAAATGCCTAGAGGGATGTCCCTATAGGGACTCTCCCCAACAAATTTTTGCACGTTTGCACGAGGGCACGGGGAAACTATGGAAAACCGCCGAAGCAGACGGCTATATCTTCGCCGAGTTTCAGCTGTATTCACCATTGAGAAGTCAACAAAATTGCCCACCACTCAGTGGCTGGCGGCGAGTCCGTTGCTGTGCGCTCACCCATCCAAGTATTGGCCCAGTCCAACGCTACTCGACAACGCGCTATATTCCTCCCCTCCGAGCACCGTCAATCAAGAAAAAACTCCTTAAGGCGTTAGGCCACAGTAACGGGTATAACATCATGTGCGAATTTAACTTTTTTTCGTATGAAAAAGTGATTCACTCATAAAATTAATTACACATCTATTTAGTGTGAATATCAAGCTGTTAGAAAATATTTTTTTTTTCGATGTACAAAATGGCCGACTACTAATATTTTCTTTTGTTATCTTTTTTAGGCGCTCCGCGGCGTGACATTGAGCGTCCACAATTTTTTATCTAGAACAAAAAACAAAAATTCTCGTTAATCTACATTATAATACCTAGAGAAGTACATACGCAATTTAAAAAATTTGTTTTATTCAAAAGTTGCGGGTATTTGAACTTAAAAAATGAATTTTCAGTGCAAAATTTCGTCATAACTGCTCATAAAATGAAAAGTTTTCGATTAATCAAAAATTCCGTACGTACTTTATTGCGAAATGCAATTAGGAACATAACTTTAAATTTGAAGTAAATCGAGTGAAAATTGTTGAAGTTATTTGTCACGCCAATTGGAAAAAAGCTGTTTCGAGAAGTCTCGAGTAGTCGGCGATTTTGTACATCGAAAAATATATATATATACATTTTTTAACAGCTTGATATTCATACTAAATAGATGTCTAATTAATTTTATGAGAGAATCACTTTTTCATACGAATTTTTTTTTGTTAAGGGAAGGGTAGGGGTTTCGGTGTGAAAAACAAACACTTTTTTGCGATTTTTTTATCTATATGGATAGAGTAAATTTATTGAAGCCTTTTGTACATTGTTAAGTGTCATTTCAAGAACATTCCGTGAAATTTGTACGCAAAAATATCCACAAACAAGCCGGTGACAAAGCTATTCCAAGAACGCCATCGGAAAAACACGATTCACGGTGTTCACTGTATCTCGGCTGGAAATTATCTGAAATCAAGTACCATTAAAATGTAGTCAAAGTATCATCAAATCCTCCCCCCAACGATCTATGATACTTTTTTTTTTGTTTCTAAATTTTTGGTGGTCATGTAAACTGAAAAGTGCTATTTTTCACGAAAAATTCCGCCATTTTGGGGGTGGAAAACCCCCTCAATGTAAAAAAAAGTCTCAAACTAACCGTTGGGGGGAGGTTTTTTATATGTAGAAAGTGTGTACCAAGTTTGAAATAAATCAGTCATGTAGTTTTCAAATGGCAGTGAACACGGACTTTGAAAAAGTGGTTTCGAGAAAAACGCAGCATCGGCTTGTTTGTGGATATTTTCGCGTACAAATTTCACGGAATGTTCTTGAAATGACACTTAACAATGTACAAAACATTTCAATAAATTTACTCTATCCATATACATGAAAAAAAAATCGCAAAAAAGTATTTTTTCACGCTGAAACCCGTACCCTCCCCTTAAATTCGCCCATGATTTTATACCCGTTACTCTGGTCTAACGCCTTGAAGCTTGACGGTATTTTTTTCTAAAATCTAACAGGGGTGTTTTTTTATTTCATCATGCCAACATCAAAGGGCAATCGTTTCCTCTGAATAAATAGTGCTTCGGAGCACGGAGAGCGAATATCACTTTTTTGGAGTGCAAAAACCACAACGAAAGAAACTTTGCGGTTGTTTGACGATGTTTGTCCGCTGCCTCGTCCATCCCTTCCGTCTGCTCCCTCGTCATCTTTTCGTCCGTCTGTGTGGGTCTTGCGATGCTGTTGCGTACTGGGCGCACTCCAAGGGTTTTCCGCTGCGTTTCTCTCGTGCTGTCTGATAGCGACCGTGGATTTGCGTCGTGTGTGAAGAGAAAGAGAGAGAGAGAGAGAGAGAGAGAGAGAGGGTGGGAGAGACGCGCGTGCCCGTTCCGCAACTCCCCCAACATCACCGCACCGATAGCGCGCCACCGTACAATGTGTACACCATCCGACCTGAGAGTCTTGAGCGCGGTTTAAAATCGATGCCCCACGCAGGTTGCAGTCAGTCTGCGAGTGGCTTCCGCGCGTGCAACATATACGAAGAGAGGGTGAGAGACAGGGGGGAGAGGCAAAGCGAGGAAAAAGGACGAGATAAAAAACGCCAATACTTCGTGTGGATACCAAAAAAAAAACAAATGATAAATACATCTCGTGACATCAGACTAAGTGAAAATGCTATCAACGCTATCGACAACAATGAAACATCGATAAAAACCACCAAAATGTAAATTGATGTTGGGAAATGTTGAAAAATCGCGTCAAGTTCGTTTGACCGATTTCCAATACTCACGTTGATTATTAATGGATAAATTCGTCGAGGCAACTTGGGGTGACCAGATTGGCCCAAAAGTTGATCAAGCTGCGATGTTTATTTTTCCAAATTGATGCAACAGCCGCGAGACTCGAGTCGGATCGCGCGCTCGATAACAATTTCGGGTTTTCCGATAACTCGAATTCTCGTGATTCGCGCAATTGACGACCGTGAGGTTGGTGGTGCTGCTCACGACTGTTCTTGGATCGTGGCTGAGATCTGTGCGGTTATGATATCGAAGATCGACAGCGATTATTGCCCGGATACTTCGCGTCATCATTGTTGCAACTTTGACGGGGAGTCGGACAGTTTCGAGGCGCGAGTAACACGAGGGGTGGCGGTGCCGGTTGAACGCGGTGGGCCTGGGCGGTTTCGCGCCATTGACGGAATTATTTTCTCGGTCGAGGGTGAGTTGTCTTCACTCGTGCTCATTTTTAGCCAACTCCCCTATACGGGTAGACGAGAAAGACCATTTTTCGCGGTCTTCGTGTTTTCGAATCAACGTGGCGCAGAGGTCGTATGGATAGCATTGAAAAATGGCGTTTCATTGATATTGGACAGACTTTGGGTGGTTCCGGTATGAAGTATATGAGAGTGGACGAAAGCCGAGACTGGAAATTTATCCAGTCCCTGGAAATCGCCGTCTATGAGTATTCAAATTACGAATGCGTTTGATAATCTTTCGTCACTTTGGAGGATGGGCCGGAATGCTACCATGTTCATCAGATCTGAACACATCTTCGGTTCATTTGATCCAAGCCTCCGCGAACAATTGAGGATCTAGCCAGGAACCCTTTGAAGAATTACGAAACTTCCAATGCTGGTGCTGCTGCTTGTGCTGTTGTGGAACGTCGTAAGAATCATGTCATCATGAGAAGAATCAAATCGGAAATCATGCAATGATCAAATGATACAGAATGTTTTACATTTTTTCTGTGGGTTATCTATATACGAAAGAAACTTTTTCGAACATTTGCCAATCATTCACTACACGATTGTAGTACAGTTAATTCCAAATTGATAAAATCCTGCTGATTCTTTTTTCCCTCTCGATTTCACTTCCCAACCAAGACGCGATTTCAAAACTCCTGCTACTTTTATCTGGGAATACATCCCCCATACATCACTCGGGGTCGAATTTTTCCCTCACTCGACGCGAAGTATCCGATAAAAATCTTTGCCCAGACGGCAAATCTGCTGCGTCATCAATAAACGATGATATTAAAAATCTCTTGGCATTATTGGCCTTGGGCTTGGGCTTAAATTCAGACTCCCTCTAATTCCCCCACGAGGAGAAAACACCCGTTGATTTTTAACCGCGATAAATTCGTTTTTTTTTTAATAGCATCGTGCGTTTAGTTTGCATTTCATTTCATTCTAGCTGACTCGCCCTTAAATTTAATGACAGCGGAGCAGCTGCGGAACAGATATTGCTCACTAGGTCGGCTACATAAACCACGGAGGTCCTGCGGATAGCGGGGGGGGGGGGCAAGGGGAGGAGAATCTCATTTTTCTTCGAGACTTAACGAGTCACTTTGGAAGTGGCTCGTGAGAGAGAGAGAGCGAGAGAGAGAGAGAGAGAGAGAGAGAGAGAGAGAGAGAGAGAGAGAGAGAGAGAGAGAGAGAGAGAGAGAGAGAGAGAGAGAGAGAGAGAGAGAGAGAGTGAGAGAGAGAGGATACGATCGAAATCAGGGGAGTGACCATGCACGATGTGGGCCGCGTGCTGAATCCTGACGCTCCGATTTGAGTTTGTTGAGTGTGAGAGAGGTTTAGGGTGGCTCTACCTACCCTGTACAGAGAGAAAGACAGAGATGGAGATGGAAAAGAGACGGTGAGAGTGAGGAGGAAAAGTAAGGGAGAGAGAGAGGTTTCCAGCAGCAATGGTACCTCGCGTGATTTCGTGTCGTTGCGGCGATAAGCCTTCAACCCTGGAGTAAGGTGCTACCGAGTGATCGAGAGGCTCTCTCGCTTCCTCCCTTGCTTCTCCCTCCCCTTTCTCCCTTTTTTCTACTAATTTTCATTTTTCGTAGATTGTTCCGGTTCGATAAGACGTTTTTTTTTATTTTCTCGTTGTTGCTATTAACCTCCCTACTGCCCCCTAACTCGCGCCCGAGACACGAGGTACTTTTTGCTCGGAACGAGCGTGGCTCGATACGTTTCCTCGTACCAACGACGCGAGAACCCTCGATTAATCGGACTCCTCGAATTTACGGATTTTTTTCGCTGCTCGGCACTCGTGAAATGTAAATTGTCTCGTCGGAGGAAACAGTAATTCGCGTTGGACATCCGGTTGCGTCGCGATCAAATAACGTGGAATCCCAGATTTAAAGGGAAAAAAGACGTGGGCGGTATTATATTTAGAGTGAAATTTTCTATTAATAGTGTTTTTTATAAGAACTATTTGGTTCGAATGTACGGGAGAGCCGAAGGAGGGAAAGGGCAAACGGAAGTCCGCTACGATAAATGATACTGGTCGGGTGTCCGAAAATTCTTTCTGTTTTTTTTTTGCTTTTTATTTTATAGTTGAAAACTAAAAGGAATTTCTGGCCAACCCAATACACTCCCAATGATTTTTTTCGCTCTTTATTTTATAGTTAAAAAATAAACGCAACAAATCTTAAAGAAAACAAGCTTTTATTTAAAAGGTAGTGTACTAAAAAGTAAGAAATAATGTTCAGTAAAGTTGAATATCAACAGTATAACTACAAAAAAGTCCCTTCCTTGGTCACTCATCATAGGAGCAAGTACTTGAAGGGTACATAAACGTAGATATTTTTAAAATATGAAATGTAAATTTCAAAAGCTTGACGCTTTTTTTTTTTAACTTTTGAAGTAGTATTAGTACTTTTGAGGTTTGACGTCTCAAGCTTTTCAAATTTATATTTCGTATTTTCAAAATATGTACGTGTATGTACCTTTTAAGTACTTGCACCTATGATGAGTGACCAAGGAAGGGACTTTTCTGTAGTTATACTGTTTTGATTTTCTATTTCACTGAATATCATTTTTTACTTTCCAGTACAGTACCTTTTAAATAAAAGCTTGTTTTTAAAATGTGTTCAACGTTTATTTTGTTTTATACTTTTTGGTATTAGAATTTGTTTATTCATTTGCCGTGCCAGATCCCCATGCCATTCAGACATCGTCGTAATCAAAAACCTTGCCTTAAGTTATGAAGGTTTCGCGAGAAGCTTTATAATAGTGTAATTAGAAATAGTGCTCAAGTCAACAAAGTCGATGAGCACAAACTCGACTGTCCTAGTATATGTTATTAAGGAGTTGCATTGCCCACCTCCCACCTCCATCTGATGATGGACATGGATCTGGTCATCAGACCAGATCCATCCATGGTACCATTGTATTGCATTGTCACCCAATGTACATGCCAAATTTAATATAATATTAAATATTAAATACAATATTAAATAATATAATATTAAATATTAAATATAATATAAATATTAAAAATATATTACAAATTTTGAACCGGAAAGACACACGAAAAAGGCAAGTTAAATAAAAGCTTGTAAAAACCGAAAGTAATTTTCGGACAACCCAATGCAATCTGTCCAGTAATTCTGAAATGAAAAAAAAAGTTTCTCTTACCCAAATTACCCAAACAAAATTTATTAAATATTCCGTGCCGTTATTCCTTTCATTGTGCTTTTTCATCGTCGTACCTGAGTGTAAACCAACGTCCGATGAGGCCACGTGCGGAACAATTGCAAATTAAAAGTGTACCAATTATTCAGTGGACTAGTGGATCAATCCTAAATTTTACATCCAGGCTTGGAGCACACTGCATCCTCAAATTTGCCATCAATGTGAAAATAAATGTCTAGACACCGAGGGCTAAAAATTAGATGACTTTTGAACGCCCTCGATCCGCAGAGATTTATCAATACACAATGTTAATCTACATAGACGTGTCGAATAGCAAAAATCCAGTTATTTTGGCCTCGTTCCTGCCATTTTTTTGTCTTCCTATTATCTTTCGGCCCCCCTTGTCCTCGACCGATCTCTGCTCCCATAGTCCGAGCTTCATGAATTTTTTCGTACCATTTCCGGCACATACGCGAGCTCACCAATCCCTCGGTGTACCCGGTATATGCATAAATTATCCTCTTTTCAAGCTTAATGCTTACCTGTGTGTACGTACACAAAAACGTACGTATCCACCTTTTTTCGTACCTACATTTCTACGTATGTACACACAAAAAAAATACGCGGCAAATCCACCCCGATACTTTTGATCCGATAAATTCGTCCGGTTACCCACAGCGGGCTTCCAAAGCGATATACGCTCTAGCCATTTGCGCAAACATTTTTATCCGACAAACGTCCATTTGTGTACCGGGCAATGAAATTAACGAGGCTCGGCAAACAGTGTCCAGTGACACGTTGCACACAAATGAAAATGCCACTTGTTATTTTTGCTCCTCGCTTTCGCTAAAATAAGGCAAACGTATTATTTATTCGTTATCGACTCAAGGAAAACTTCCACCTTAAATTGATCAAAGGGCGTCCGATTTAACGGGAATATATATTTTTTTTTCGCTCTCCTTCCTACGAGTTCGTCAAAGGCCTTTTATGTAGCAAAGGAAAAGTGCATGGAACGAGTGGCTCCGCGGAGATCCGGCCTTGCACTTCCTACGTGCGATTTCTTCGAGGGATGCATGCTGCTTTTTGCACGAAAACGCCTCGCGACTTTTTGACCCACTTGAAGTACCGCCGTAACGAGATTGACGAAGGGACATTTATATTTTCGTAACTTACCCAACCGTTGTTTCTCGTCCACTGCAACGAAATAATGATGCACATCGAATTTACCGTGCAAACGTGTTCTCTGTCATTTCGATGTTGATTGATGCAGAATTAATGCGATGCATTTGCGAGTAACAAAGTTATTTTAAAACTAGGACGAATTAGCATATCGAAGCCCGCATAAAAATGAATACCCAAGGATGGGAAATTCGTCGGGAAAATGCTCGTTCAAAATGACATACTAGTTTGACGGACATATTCATAGCTGTCACGAGAAGGGGATGGAAAAATAAGGGACGATTAGATACGAGAGAGCGAAGCGCGCGTACCTCTCACTCTGTTCCTCCGACGTATATCCTCGTATACGGATTCGAGTTCACGAGAGAATTTCATATCTTCCATTTACCCCGAAGCACTTTATAATTGCCAGCTCCCACTGTTTCCACAATTTTCCGGTTCACTCGAAGGCCACTTCTCGTAATCTTTACTGTACTCTCGGTGCCTTACTGTTGATACAGTGTGTGCAAATGAGCACATACTGAAACAGAAAAAAACCGGAAGGAGAGAGGTAGAGAGAAGGGTGGAGAGGGAAAGAGGGGAGAAAACAAAAAGTATCGTTGGTCCTCATTTGGGTAGTTTTAAAAAGGAGATGAAACGACCGTCCTCTTCATTGGTGCATGAAATGTACGATTTATCAAAACGCCATACCGCCCATTTTTTAGCCTGCCCGCACTCGCGTTCAACCTCCAAACGAGAATTAAAGGTGGAGGAATCAGAAGCTGTGGGTCCATAGCCTCATTTAACATCGCTCATGTAATTACGTCTCTCTCTGTGTGTGTGTGTGTGTGTGTGTGTGTGTGTGTGTGTGTGTGTGTGTGTGTGTGTGTGTGTGTGTGTGTGTGTGTGTGTAGTGTCTCAAAATGACCTGACATTTTAACCCTTCGAGTGCACACCTCCGCCGCCAATCTATAAGTGCATCTTAGGTCAATCTGACTTAAGACGTTTTTCAAATCGTTGTATTCCGGTAAATATGTGTTTTTTTATCTTTTTTTTTGTCGAGACGTTTTTTGTAGTAAATTATCCATATTTTATGGCCCTAAGTTCATTTTTTGACGAAAACGAAAATTAAATGCCAAAACATTCGTTCAAAGTGGGGCATACGTTGAAAAATACGTACTTACACGTACTTTTACACTGGGTCAAAACGACCCAGTGTGCACTCGAAGGGTTAATTTATCAATAAAACGTATTGTTTATTTGAAAAGTGCGGATATTGAAATAAAAACATTCGTACTTTTCAAATAAATAATACGTTTTATCAATAAATTATTTGGGGGACCCTTTATATATAGATACAGATATTTATATATAGCTAGCTGTATATAAAAAGTGTCTATATGCTATTTAGCTATATATATATATATATATATATATATATATATATATATATATATATATATATATATAGGACATCTGATGCACAGCAGAGGCAAGAGACAGTAAATAAGAGGTGCAAAGTTTTCCGACCCTCCTATCTACGCAGAACACTCTCAAGCCCCACACAAACTCTACCCAACCCCCACAGAAAGGGCTACCCTCTTGAATGTAAAAATAATCGTTCATCTTGGTAATTGAATATTTGAATCACTTGAGGTGTATACACGAGACGTATATAGTACCCGTGCAGAAATTGTCGAAGGGTTCCAATTGGATTTCCATACTTCCGAGTAGGGATCCAATGGGTCATCGAATTGGGTCACTATACGAAAACGTCACGCTCGGACATTGGATTCTAACCAGGATGCCCCATTGGAATCCAACGTACGAATGCAATTCGAATCCTCATGAATTCCCACATTATCGAACAGAATCCGATACGATTGTTCATGGATCCCACCGCGTTCTGTACGTCAAATTTTCTAAACGAAATATATAGATATACAACATGAGTGGATCTTTAAAAAGTATAAATATTTTCGTAAAAATGTATGGGTCGCTTCATAAAGAATATCTTAAAAATCGATTTGCATCACATCACTAATGTAATTAGTGCTCGTTATTTATTTTACTACACTTTGACATATGACCACAGATCATATATTTTTTATTGGAACGTGGTGGGAATTCTTAAACGGCGTTTATCGGGAATAGTGCAGAATGCAATTGAATCCCAATGAGGACTCCCTATATGCAGTGTTACCAACAAATCTCTATAAACATGTAGGTTCATCTTGAGACTCGCCAACAAATTTGTGCCCAGGATCACGACAGGATTTTCTTTTGGTTGGGAGATCCAACAAATTCCGGTTGATAATTTCAAATTGAAAATTCTCAAACTACGTCAATCAGGAGGGTCATGTAAGCAGGCGTTTTTTATGAACTTGTTCATAAAAAAATAAACGGTATATTAAATTTTGGTAAAGAACAGCGTCATATTGACAATAAATGCTAAAAAAATAATCGTGTCATAAAAATTCAACATGGCGGTGCCACAGGTGCTCGAAATTGACTCCTCTTTGGTGCGGTGCAGGCTACAGTCTGTTCTAATTATGTGAAATAAAAACATTTTAAAAATCGTTAAAATACAAACTTTCGCAGATCTTGACCCTAAATTTAGGAAGAAAAAAATCGAAGATAAAAAATTGAATACACTTTTGTAAAAATCGCTCAATTGTGTTTACAAACGATTTTTTATAAACGATATTTATTATTAATTTTTTAATGGTATTTTGGGGTCAAGATACGGTCAATAAGTTAAAGAATATCTGTGTGAAATTTGAAGCCGATGGGTCAATTAATTTTTGAGGCAGGTTGCACCGCGCGCGAAAAAAGGTGTCTTGAGAAAAACGCGTTTAAAGTCCGCATAGGGATGTGGTAGAATCTGCGAACGCCCAACAAATTTCTGCACGAGTAGTTCGAGTGATTCAATCGTTCGTTGACACACTTACATTTGGCAACGATTTTGATACACTGGGTCAATTTGACTCGGATGGTCATCCACCTACCATTGACAAACCTTCGGTCGGTTTTTATTGACAAAAATCAGCGTTATACTTTCAACATTTTTTTTATATGTCTGCATAATTAAAATTCTGAAAAAATTATAAAAACATAAAAAAAATTATTGAAACCTTTCAATTTTGGAAAAGTGAGCATTTTACTAAAAATTCATCCGGGTCAAAATGACCCAGTGTGACAACGTAGGGCTAAATATTCACTTACGAGACGTAACGAAGCGTAATGCTGATCGTAACGTAACGTAAACGTAAATTACATCTCGTTCCGTTGATTTCCGTCTCTTGACGGCTCAGAATTTTTCGCGACCTCGATTCGACGTATTCGCCGAAAAAAAACTGTGCTTATAAAGAGTGTCTCAAAATGACCTGACATTTTAAATTGCGCGCAATTTTTTTCGTGGCGAACATAAAGTACTAATCTTTGACAGCTGTCATCAGGAAGTATTTAGATTTAGTCATGGAGAATTACACGATCGAGCAACGCATAGAAATTGTTGAAATTCACTACAAAAATGGTGAACCTTTTGCAGAGGAGGTTCGAAAAGTCCGCGCCTCGTGTTATTTGACGCCATTGAACTTCTTTGTTTGGTGTTATCCGAAAGGAAAAGTGTATGCCAATGATCCACAGACCATTCCGGAGCTCTAGGAAGCAATTGAACGAACCATTAAGGAAGGACACCACTGTAAAATTTTCGAAAAATCGTTTTTTTGGAAACACTTTTAAAAAATCTTTTGAACCCTCAAAAATATTATGCATATTCGTTGATAGCTGAAAAAAAACCGTTTCAAAGTGGTTTTGATTCTCGACTTGTTTAGGCCTATTATCTTTAGGGAAAAAGTTACCGACTAAAAATAGTTTTATTTTCTACCAATAGATGGTATTATATTACGGGGAAAAAATGTCATCCTATGTAGCGTCTATAAAACCATTGACTTTAAACACGATTTTCTCAAAACCGTGTTTTTTAAATCGGCACGCAGCAGAACTCCAACAATTTCCGTCCAATCGACTTGAAATTTTAACTGTAGCTTCTGAGATTGCTTTAACAGTGAAGTACGAGCGCTTTTTTCGATTAATTGAAAATTGTACAAAATATATCACTTTTTATATGAAAATTATGGTCGCAAAAACGAACCTTGTTTTCAAACTCGTCTCTATTTTTTTACATTATTTTTTTATTCCCCCCCCCCCGTACTTGACTGCTAAAACTACTATAATTGACGAAAATATTTGACTCTTAGTACCAGGATCAAATTTACAGCAGTTCTACTGCGTGCCGCGGAGAGGGTTGGCTGAAAACCAGTAGTGTATTTCTTTGTATTGCTACCAGTGTAGTGTATGTCTTTGTATTGCTTTGACAAATGATGTTTTTTAACATACTTCAATATAAGGTACCTGCGGGTAATAGGGCCTCGCTAAGGGATATTTGAAATAAGCTGAAACCTATCTAATTTAATCTACGTATTTTAATTATAATCATTATTCAAATTCAGTTTCTACAAAATATAAACGAAAAATGGTAACTAGTAGCATAAAATTTATTATGTTTATAATAAAGTTTATTATAAACATATGGTTTATAATAAACTTTATTCATTGTAGTTTGTTATAAATAAACTAGAATGAACTATGACATATTTCTTAACTTTATTATAGTTCATAATAAACTTTAGAAATGTGTTTATAAAGTTTATTATAAAAATATTACACGTTAAAAAATTAAAGATTTAAAGAACCGTGATAGTAGGCCTTATTTTCCTATAGTAGGATAATAAGCCCTACGGCTTTAACATACTTAAATAATCAAAATGTACGCAATATATTTGGTATTTGAGATCAATAATTCTCTGCAGCTTTGTATGAACTCATAATTCCTCTTTGCACTGCTCGGATGGCTGACACCAGGTCGTTTTCTGACCACAACACTCGTTTCGGAGGCATCGGGACCGAGCCACTATAAATAACGATCAATTAATTAGTAATAAATATGCGTACTACTTATTTACATTCGTAACATCTTAAAAGTAATGTAAAATACATGATAAAACAAACAAACTTTGCTACAAGAAGTAAGTGGATAATAAGGTTTATGGTTAAATTTAGTAGGCCTTAATAACCGTAGACCACGTATGTAAGAAAAACAAAATAAAAAATATTTGGACCACGATACGTTATTTAAATATTGATGATCATCGAAGCTTCGATTAATAAAGATAAAGACTGTATTAATAAAGATAAACCCTAAAAGTTCTTTTGACCATGTATTTTATTCCTTTCTTAAAAAAAAATGCAAAGTAGACGGTCGAAAATGAGAACAGTGAAATTAATCCGCAATTATGCCAAAATGTTATTGAAAATTTCGTCAAAAGAGTGAAAGTTTGTAAACAGGGACGAGATGGCCATTTATCGAATATTGTGTTCCACACATAACCTCCATGTTTGTACCTTATATTAAAATAAAAATATTCTTACTTTTCAAATAAATAATACGTTTTATCAATAAATATTAATAAATAAAATTTATAAACATTTATAAATAAAATTTATAAATATTAATAAACAACCTTTATAAATATTAATAAATAACCTTTATAAATATTAATAAATAACATATACAAATATTGATAAATAAAATATTTGAAATATTTATAAGTAAATCGCCCCATCTGCGATTTACTTTCGCATTACAGTTCATGCTCCCACGGGGGATGATGAAGCGTCGGAGCGGATGTTGCGACATGATAATTCAATTCTTCGCGTGCCGCTTCCGTCAACCCTCTCCAATATCCGGAGACGTACACCGAGCGATTTATAAATCCGGCGAGGAGGAAACGAGTCACCCTCTGTCCGTAACATTGGGTTCGAACGCGATGTGTGCGCTATACACGAGAAAGGATTAACGGCAGCACCGATGTCACGGATCGGTTCCTACGTCGAGAATGTGTGAATGCGCTCGACGCTCGTGAACGCGGACTGAGAGCTCCGACATACGTAATGTGGCTGACTGTACACATACCTATAGGATATTTCACGTTCAATCGACCATCGCGATTCGGACGCTGACCCCCCTGAGCAGCAAGCAGGGAAACGATGCTTCGTCGTCTCGTCGGAGCCGTTTTTCTCGTCTGGCTACTACGGCGATAGAAACTGATGATCACATTGCTTAGCCATATAAACGAATCAGGAAAAATTCGAGACTAAATATAAATATTTCATTATGTATAGATAATGGAAAGAGATATCGATCTATTTTTGAGGCGAATTGGCCGTAATTTATTTGCACTTTTGCATCAATTCTTTTATCGATATTTCCGGGACTTCGATTTTTTATTTCTATCTAAATCTTCTAAATTCTATCTAAATTATTGTAGAATTTTTAATCACTAAGACGAAAAATCAATGTGAGGGGTAAAAAATAGTTTTCCTTGTATTTTCTCAAAGTATACATATTCAAGATTATGTGGAAAAATGTTCACATTGACATGTTGAAAATCGACCAAGTTACAGACGATTAGGTGAGAGCAATGAAACGATTTTTCTCAGGCCAAAATCAGCACTCTACAATTAACCGTTTTTCAAATGAAAAAAAAATCCCCAATTGAAGCAGCTATCCTTGTACGTGGCCGTTTTTTTATTCAGTATTTTTTAAGCCACGAATTTGAGTAAAAATTTCGCGAAAAGCACATTTTTCAACGACCGCCGTTTTGTGAATTGTTTTGTCGAAAAACGGCGACGTACAACGAGAACTACATTTATATAGATTGTAAAACTTTCCATTTTTATTTTTCATACCAACCATTGTCGAGTTTTCGACCCGGCTGTCGAGCCACGCTTTTTATATAGAGGCTCTATTTATACCTCAATAACGTTGTTAAATTTTAATTCGCTCATATAACAATGTACACAAAACAAGTTCAATGTATGCTTAATAACATAACTTTTTCCCAAATGCCAAATGAATAAACCAAGAAACAAAAAATCGAAAAAAAAACACTTTTTTCAGCCCTTGAGCCTCTTACACGATGATTTTGAAACCGAGAAAAATATGATTTTCATTCGTTTTTCATCTGCTCTTCGGAAAAAACAGCGTATTTTTGTTATGTGTAGCATTCGCGAGAAAAAATTGAGCATTCTGGAAAAGAGTCAATATTCCATTCTGAGTACAGAAAAATAACGATAATCAAATTCCAAATACGAAACACTCCTGGAAACCTTTATGTGTATCCCGTCATTGAAAAAAAATCAAAGATGCATCCTAAAGTGGACAAATGGGATTTAATTTGAAATAAAAGTAAATTTTTAGGAGTGTTTCGTATCCGAAATTTGATCATCTTCATTCTACTGAACTCAAAATGGAATATTGTTTTTTTCACAATACTCAATGGTTGCTGTCACATACTAAGTACTCATCACAAAAATACGCTAGATTTTTTTCGAAGATGACTTGAAAAACTTTCAAATATCATGTTTCTCGGTTGCAAAATCACCGCGCCAGACCCTTCAAAAACATTTCACCACCTTACAATTGTCACCCTGTATATCTATATATATACGAGGGTGGGGTGATAAGTTTCCGGCCTGACCAAGAAAAACGATATTTAAAAATTTTTTTTGCTTTCTTTTTCAACATAATCTCCATCAACACTGATACATTTCTCATAACTCTCGCATCCCAAAAAACAGTAGCCATAACCTTGTTTGCCGATAAAATTGTTTTTGCCTTCTTTGGGGTTGGTTCCCCTTTTCCAACCCACTGTTTTGACTGTTCTTTACTTTCAGGAGTGTAGTGGTGGACTCATGTCTCATCAACAGTTATCAATCGACGCAAAAATTCGTTTGGATTACGTCTATACAGCGCCAAATTGTCGGTAGCGTCGAGCGTTGGCAAACGCTCGATTGGTCGAGCGTTAGCAAACGCGGCACCCACCTTGCACAGAGCTTTTCCATGTTCAAATGGTTGTGCAAAATATTTCGCACACGTTTAGCTGACATCCTACAGGTCTCAGCTATCTCATGCACTTTCAACCTGCGGTCTTCCAACACTATTTTATGGATTTTTTCAATCATCTCTGAAGTTGTGACTTCAACGGGCCGTCCTGAGCGGAGCTCGTCAGAGGTGCTCACACGACCAATTTTAAATTCAGAAACCCACTGATTAATAGTTGAATATGATAGGGAGGAGTCTCCTAGTGCTGAATCCATCTCTTCTTTTATTTGTTTTGGTGTAAAACCTTTCAAATGGAAGTATTTGATAACAGCACGTTTTTCCAATTTTTCCATTTTTACGAAAACAACGGAAGCGTCTCGCGCAATGTGCTCTCAAACGCAAACCAACGTAGCGATTGGGCTGAAACTGTACATACAAGCTCGGTAGGAATGGTACTGTAGGACGCCGCTCTAGAACTAGACTTAGTGGCACCATCTCTTGGTCAGGCCGGAAACTTTTCACCCCACCCTCGTATATATATATATATATATATATATATATAAAAGGCAAAGTCCTGACTGACTGACTCATCATCGCCCAGACCGAACCGCTAAATGTAGAAACGTGAAATTTGGACGGCATGTTGATTTTACTGTATAGGCGCCATTCAAGAAGTAATTTTTCGAAACTCATCCCTTAAGGGGAGAAAAGGGGTGGCAAAGATTGTATGGAACTTTTGAAAAATTTGGTCGGATGTACTTGAAACTTTGGTATTCGTGCTTCTTGACACAATTGATGAAAAACGTTTTTCAGCTTTTTCAAAAATTCACCCCCTAAGGGGAGAAAGGGGGTGGCAAAGTTTGTATGGAAGGTTGAAAAAATCTGGTCAAAAGATTTAGTTCCAACTTAGTATTAAATCTCTTCAACACAATTAATAAAATACGTGTTTTAGCATTTTTCGAAATTCAACGCCTAAACGAAAGGGGGTGGCAAAGTTCGCACAGAAAATAAAAAGAATTGGATCAAGTTTACTTGAAACTTTGTATAACTGCTCCTCGATACAATTAATAAAATTTTAGGGTTATTATAAATCCAATCCTTAAAAGGAGAAGGGAATAACAAAGTTAATATGGTAAAATAAATATCTGGTCAGATTTGCTTGAAACTTCGTATTAATGCTCTTCAACACAATTCTACGTGTTCCTTAACGAAACATTTCATGAGCACATTTCATTGAGGAACCTTCAACACAAGTCTACGCGAGCGAAGCCGGGGGCGGAAAGCTAGTATATACAGGGTGTTCGGAAGGTCGATGCAAAGCCTTAAGGGTGTGATAGGTCACCGTTAGTAACATCGTTAGTAACATATCTAACCTAGCTTACCTTAGTCCAACATCTAAGGATTTCGAGTTATCATTGTAAGTATGATTTTTGGAAAATTGCCCAAAATTAGGTACTAACTCGTTCATAATGTTCAAACAGATAATAATTCGTAACTAAAAACTTACTTGCGTCTCAGCTTAAAGTGTATTCAATCGAGAAACACCAATACAATTATCTGTATCCACACAACTAACTAGATGGGACGTGTTGAATAATTTAAAACTTGTCAAAAAATAACTCTTATGTTAATGTTATTTTTGAAAAAATAGCATTAACATTAGAGGTAAACGAGTTAGTACCTAATTTTGGGAAATTTTCAAAAAATCTTACCATGATAACTCGAAATCCTTAGACTTTGGACTAAGGTAATCTAGGTTAGATATGTTCCTAGCGAGGTGACCGATCACCTCTTTAAGACTTTGCATTGACCTTCCTAGCATCCTGTATATATATATATATATATATATATATATATATATATAGTATATTATAATTATATTTATAATATAATTAAATATGTTTGCTAAATTTTAAATTAAATATATTATAAATATATTATAATTAAATTTATAATATATAACATATAACTGTGTGTGTGTGTGCGTGTGTGTGTGTGTGTGTGTGTGTGTGTGTGTGTGTGTGTGTGTGTGTGTGTGTGTGTGTGTGTGTGTGTGTGTGTGTGTGTGTGTGTGTGTGTGTGTGTGTGTGTGTGTGTGTGTGTGTGTGTGTGTGTGTGTGTGTGTGTGTGTGTGTGTGTGGGTTCAATCGGACAATTGGCTACTATGAGGAATGGTATCAAAGTCGAATGTCTTCGAAATCTTCTTCCAAACATGTATGCACGTACACACACATGTGTGTGTGTATGTGTGTAAAACGATTGAGGTTGGTTTCAGGTAGGGTGAACCGCGATGCGACACTACACGCATCGCTTACCCTCCAAACATCACCCTGTTGGAATTGGAAGGGGAATGCTTGCGGCGAATGCGAAATTAACTCGGTCCGCTCTCGCTACACAGTTGATATGCCATACCACCCACCCAGACAAGCTTGCAGAAGCCTAGAGAGATATATATATATATTTAAAAAAGGCTAAAGTGAGACGAGAGCGGCGTTCAAATACGCGGATGGAAAATAATTGCGTTCAATTAACCGACGTGTATTAAACCGAGAACAACTAATGCGGCGAAAATTAATAAGGAACGAAACGTGGTAGAGAAGCGTAGAGGCAGTATGTGGAAGGTTGAAGGGACTGGAGATTTTGCCCAAAAATCAACCCTCGTAGTGCAATCGCAGCCAGTCTATTAATTCGAGAGTGCGGATCCCAATTAAAAGGCCGAAGAGCCTCCACGGATGTCCGTGTGTGATCCCAAAAATCATCGAATGCAAACATTCGAAGGGAATGTTAGTTTTGGCCGAGTGCCTATAGGCTGGCATGACGACGAGGACCCTTGCGAAGTTGAGGGTCGATTAGCGCAGGCATTAACCCCGTTACCAACTCACGAGGGGCTTACAATTGTTGTTCGTTGGGTAATGTTAAATTGGCTCTCGACGGGCAAAGCGTTTGCCGCGAGGCAAACAAACGAAAGTGCGTATCGTACAGTATGTATGGGCTTGATAGGTACATCCCGTGTGTTTCCGCTTCTCCGACCAATACCTACGGAGCTTAAGGCCTTAATGGCTTGAGGAGTAATAACAGATAAACGCGGAGCTTACAAGCCACTTTTGCACAAAGCGGAAAGGCCATGTGTGTGTAGAATTAAGCGGTATTACGTACGTGGGTGGATGAAAGGTGAACGGTAAGGGCTGTATGGAAGACGATTATAATCGGCTAAATGAGGAGAGTTGGGGCCTTTTGGTCCTCAATGCTGGATACATCATTTTCAGTCGGTAGAGGGTAATTTTGACCAACACCAGCTGGAAAGATTCCAGCTCTCTCTCTCTCTCTCTCTCTCTCTCTCTCTCTCTCTCTCTCTCTCTCTCTCTCTCTCCCTCTCCCTCTCTCCTGCTCCCTCACTGTCATATACGCGAGCACAGCAAGGACTTCACGTCCACGTTTGTTATTTGAAATTCTCTATAACGCCCAGTCCATTCCCAGCTGGATTAGCCGCGTTTAATCGGGTTAGTATTGCAAACGGCAAAGGTCCGCTGCCTCGACACTGCACAACACTCCATTCTCGCACTCCTAGACGTTCCGCCACCATGCTGCTGCTTAGAACGCGAGTGCCGTATGTGCCACGTAACTATAATGGGGTACGGTTACCATGCATATGTATATGTGGACAGGTCATTTTGAAGACACTCAACTGCTTTCAAAGTAGCATATTCCCCCCATACTGAACACAGTCGGACCTCGATATAACGAATCTCAAGGGAAGTTCGTTATATCGAGTTTTAGTTACATTGAGGTTTCGCCATACCGAAGTCATGTTCCTTAACAGGAGGGTAAGGGTTTCAGCGTGAAAAAAAGAACACTTTTTTGCGATTTTTTTCATCTATATGGATAGAGTAAATTTATTGAAAGCTTTTGTACATTGATAAGTGTCATTTCAAGAACATTCCGTGAAATTTTTACGCGAAAATATCCACGAGCAAGCCGGTGACAAAGCTTTTCCAAAAACGCCTTTGAAAAAACACGATTTGCGGTGTTCACTGTATCTCAGCTAGAAATTATCTGAAATCAAGTGCCATTAAGATTTAGTCAAAGTATCATCAAATCCTCCCCTCAACGGTCTTTGATAATTTTTTTTTCATTTCTAAATTTTTGGTGGTCATGTAGAGTGAAAAGTGCTGTTTTCACGAAAAATTCCGCCATTTTGGGGGTGGAAAACCCCCTCATTGTAAAAAAAAACTCAAACTAACCGTTGGGGGGAAGTATTTTATATGTAGAAAGTATGTACCAAGTTTAAAATAAATCGGTTATGTAGTTTTCAAATGGCAGTGAACACGGACTTTGAAAAAGTGGTTTCGAGAAAAACGCGGCACCGGCTTGTTTGTGGATATCTTCGCGTACAAATTTCACGGAATGTTCTTGAAATGACACTTAACAATGTACAAAAGGTTTCAACAAATTTACTCTTTCCATATAGATGAAAAAAAATCGCAAAAAAGTGTTTTTTTTTCACGCTGAAACCCCTACCCTCCCTTTAAAATGTCCTTAAAATGATACATAGGGTGTCCCTCTCATCTCTGCCACCCGAAATAACTCGGTAATTATCGACGTCACAGACAAATGTTCCAGACAAAAGTTGTACGGTGTGAAGGGGGCCATCAAATGCGACCATTTTTTTATTTCGTTGGAGGCGCTGACGCACAGTGAAGGTCACCTCCACTTTTTTAAATGGAATGGTACATTTTTTCTACCATCTTGTGGAGCACCTCAAGCCGCATAAAAAACATTGGAGGGTCAAAGTCGTTCAAGGTCATTCAAGGTCAGTATCGATGATACAAATCTAAATATCTCGGATCACTACCGAATATTTGGTAGTGATCCGAGATATGTAGATTTGTATTTCATTTTAATAGGTGACCTTGAATGACCTTGAACGACTCTGACCCCCTAATGTTGTTTATGCGGCTTGAGGTGCTCCACAAGATGATTGAAAAAAATGTACCATTTCATTTTAAAAAGTGGAGGTGACCTTCACTGTGCGTCAGCGCCTACACCGAATAATAAAAACACCGTCGATAATTACCGAGTTATTTCGGGCGGCAGAGATAAGAGGGACACCCTGTATATTAGTATTATAAATATGGAGATATTTTTGAAGGCGTCATACGCAGTTGCAAGGCCAAAAAAGTCGTTTTTTTACAATTTTTTTCTGGAAAAGAATTTCATTTTGGCAAAACGAAAAGTATTGGGCAGTGTAGTGGCATCGTTTAACTTTAGATTGGCATTTTTTATTTTCAAAAATATTCATTAACATTGCTCCTCTAGGGAGTCTCCTGGAGGTCCCCGAAAAAAAAGTGTCCGCGCGGTGAGCAAAGTATCTCCGGTTTGGATCATCTAATATAAAAAAACCAAAAAGATTCTTTTAGGGGTTAGATGAATCCAGGTATTGCTCGAAGGAATAGTCGAAATTTCAATTTTTGACAAAACGGTGACCCCGGTAAGAAACAATTTCGATTTTCGACCAAATGTTTTTCGTTAAATCGTTGAAAAAAAAATAGAAATAATTATCGGAAATCTTATTCCTTCGATCAATACCTGAAGAATATATCTGACAAGGTTGTGTTACAATTGCAGACCGATCGGTTCGGCCGTTTTTGAGAAATCGTGCTTACCGACTTTGAAAACGCCGTTTTGAGAAAAACGCGTTTGAAGTTTCAACAGTCGTTCTTTGTAGCGCTCCGAGCGTCCTTACAAATATGTATGTATTTCCGAGAATATTCGCTCGATCGATTTTAAATTTTCAGGGAATATACTCACATATTTGTACGTTCCGAAAATGCAATTAAAAAAAATCGATTTTTTTAAATTTCCAACTGCGTATAACCCGTTAAAGAAAGAAAGGTGTACATTAGAGCATTGTTTACATGCAATTAGCAATTAGATCCTAACGTATATGATTATGTGATTGTATCAAAGTTTCGGGTGCCTGTCGGAAGGAATGGACAAATCTTCGTTATGTGGAGGATTTAATTATATCGAGGTTCGACTGTATTACCTGGACTCCTGCGGCAGCGCCATTGGATACATGCTCGCATCCTACTCATGTTCTACGATGGTGACTCTACTCCGTTTCTTAGGCTGCTATCAAGCTACTGGCGTTGGAATAGGATGATGACGAGGTATCTGTCGTTTTTGGAATTTTGCGTTTCTCTGAGGCACGTTCGCGAATGAGGCGCTTTTCCTGGACTTTCGTAGCTGAAAATAAACGCTTTCGAAATTTGTCTGGACTTCGTCCAGATCGGTCGAGTGGAACCGAAGAAAATGCAATTTTACTTCAACGGGTTACACCGTGGCCGGAAAGAAAGAGGAATGTCCGTAATTTTTTTTTCTGGGTAAACGTGTGCAAGTTGTCAACTCGTTTGCGTCGAAGAGTATGGTTTTTGAGGATCGTTTACAATTTTTGTTTTGAAAAATATTCATAAATGTGAAAGACGTCTTTCGCGGTGACCACCGCTGCTCGGAAACAAATCATCCAAAATTTAAAAAATCATACGCATTTAGTTTTAGCATGGAATTATTTAGTGCTTGGACGAAGGATTTAACAAAACATTGGTTGTCGAAAAAATAGACGCAGTCTAAAGTGGAAATGTCGGTTTTTCGAAAAAAAACAAAAGCTCTATTTGGGTTGATAAAAAACAACTCGGCATCGAAAAAAAAATCTTTCATCACTGCTTTTTATATGTAAAATGTGAAGATGATCAGTGCAGTGATTTTTTAAATATCATGGTCACCGACTTTTGAAAAAGTCATTTTGAGAAAAACACGTTTGAAGTTCGCCGATTCGCTGAACTTACAGAACGCCCACAGCTCCCTTAATTGAGCACGGATCGACTTGAAATTTCGGGAGAATATTTTTGAAATGTTATCTTTTAAGAGTACGTCGAAAACCAAAAATCGATGTTTTCAAAAATTTCAACTGGAGGTATAGCCCTTAAAAGGCATTTTCCTTTGAGTAAAAAATTTAAAACGATTTTTTCTTTTAAAAGAAAAACTGTTCGTTAAATACTTAATGTTAAACAGTTTCATCACCTTGAATCATTATCTGATTTAATTCTTTGTGGTTTTTTTTCTGGCATATCAAACTAATAGGTTGGTTTGTAAGCTGTATAGCAAGGGAGTTGTTTTTTAACATTTGGAAATCGTTTTTATCGTAACGTTGGTACATGTGAGTGTACTTACGTATGTACGTATGCACATGAATATATACACATATGTGTATGGTCGGTGAACGGCTTTTCGTCGCAGCAGGAGAATCTGCGGGACGAGATGTGAGCAGAAAATACTCATTGCACCGAGAATAACGCAAAGTTGGCTCGCCCGTCCATTAGCGCCCATAAGCTATACCGTCACAGAGATTACGATTATCCGGCCGCTGCGTGGACATTAAAATTAGCCGGAAATCGATGAAAGACTGCCACACGCGAAAGCTAACAGGATTTGGATTCAATCGACGAGCTTGAGCGAGCGTCAATCGCTCGATAAAAAACTTTCACGTCCGGATCAACTTCTGGGGGAGTCGCGAGATGTAGTCGGCGGCAACTCGTTTAACTCCCCATTGAGCCTCTCGATACTTGATTATCGGCCAGCACTACAACATTGACTCTTTCCCAACGAATTTCCAATGAGAAATAAATTAAGTGTGTCTCGCACAAACGATTCCGGCAAAAAGTTTGATTTCATCGGGATTCTAGTGCTTTGCGATCCGACAAACATCCAAAAAAAATCATATAAATTCAAGATATTGTGGACATTGATTTCTCAACTATGAGAAATAAATGTCCAATGTCCAATGTATAATATTTTGCCATTAATACCAAGTAATGGCAAAATATTGTTGTATTTTGCCATATTGTTAATATTGTTAATATTGCAATACTTAAAATATTGTTGGTAGATTGCGCTGATTGATAATTGTTCAACAGATAATTGGTAAAACCATGCTTTCTTCGTACGAAATAAAATAGTTGATAAATAACAGGGATTGATGAAAAAAAAATCTCTCGTCCGATATTCTATGCTTTCATTTTTTTAAGGTTTCATTTATAAAAATGTTCGTTAAATGACATTTTTAACAATGTCAGAAAAACATTTTTAAAGACAGAAAAATCTGAAAAAAACTCACGAGTATTTTAAAAAGTGCACACAGTCGTTGCACATGGAGAAAACCTTTTTATTTTACTAATGATTTACAAAAAGATTAATTTCTAAAAAATCTCTCGTTCATTATTCTCGGATTCCATTTTTTGAGGTTTCATTTATGAAAATGTTCGTTAAACGATTTAAAATCTCCTGAAGGCTGATGTGGAAACTGTACACTTCCATTTTTCCATTTTTAACAATGTCAAAAATTTTTTTTAGATGAGGGCAAAATCTGCAGAATTTCCCACATGTATTTTAAAAAGTGCACGAAGTCCTTGCATGTGGAAAAAACCTGGTTTACTAATGATTAAAAAAAATATGAATTGAAAAAAATGCTCTCGTCCAATATTCTCTGATGCCATTTTTTGAAGGTCTCGTTTAGAACATTTTTCGCTGAACGTTGCAAAATCGTCTTAAGGCTATCGTGGCAGCTTTATACTTGTATTTTTCCATTTTCGACAATGACCAAGATCCATTTTCTATGTCAGAATAAATTTAAATAAGAGAGAATATTCCGAAAAAGGGCCCACAACTATTTTAAAAAGTCCACGAAGTCGTTGCATATGGAGAAAAGCTTTTTTTAATAATGATTTAAAAAAGAATCTTCTCTCGTCCAATATTCGGTGAGTCAATTTTTTTAAGGTTTCATTTAGGCATATTCGCTAAACGTTTTGAACTCCTCTGAAGGCCGACGTTTTAAACCTCGTCCAAGATCCGTTTTCAACAATGTCAGAAAAAATAAAAATATCCGAGAAAATTCCGAAAAAACTCACAGGCGTTTAAAAAAGTCCACAAAGTTGTTCAATATGGAAAAAACCTTTTTTACTAATGATTTGAAAAAAGACGAAAAAAAAAATCTTCTCGTTCAATGTTCTCTGGTTCCATTATTTTAAAGATTTCATTGAGAAAAATGTTTGCTAAAGGTTTCGCAATTTCCTCAAAGCTGACGCGGAAACTTGATAATTGCATTTTCCCATTTTCAACAATGTCCAAGATCCATTTTTAGAAATGTGCGATTAAATTTGAAAAAGAGAGAATTTTCAGAAAAAAAAATCCACAAATTTTATTAAAAAGTTCACGAAGCCGTTGCCCACGGAGAAAACCTTTTTTTTTACTATTAATTTATTCAACAGATACGTGTTTAAATGTGTTCACTAACACTCTCGAATCATCGCTATTCGAAATCAATCTTCACAACTTCACTGTCTGGATTACTTCAGACATTTTTTTTTTTCAAATCCCAAAGTAATGAAATTCCATTCGAATCCTGAGGGTATCCGTGCACCGTGCATCTTTAAATGACACAGGTGCATACATCGACAAATTTCATGCTCCTATTTCCATCTCTTGTCCGTACGAACCCTGAGTACCAGGTACAATGAAATTCCGTTCGCCGTACGGCGCGAGAACGTTCACCGTTCGTTTGTCCCGAAGGATGATATCCAAGATACGGAGATCGCGTTTCTTCTTCGCTGGAGAACCCACCGGAAAGATGAAATCCAGAGAACGCCGCGTTCTATTTAACAATGTCACCTTTTTTCCGTGACATATCGCGGGCTCGTATACAGTGCTGTATAGTGCCTTTTGTAATTGGAAATTTTTAATAACGCAAGTCTATTTACACTGCTCCGGGTTCTCGCGCAGTGACGGTGTCGCGTGGATACTCGAGAAGGGTCGAGGATAAGTAGAAAAAAGCGAAGGAGATGAAAGAGAAGAGGCGGATGAAGAAGAAGAAAAAGCGACGAAGATGATGCTGGGTGGAGTCTTTGGTCTTGGGGATGAACAGGCAAGCGCGAGCAATAAGTCAGAGGTCACCACGTAAATATATATATATATATATATATATATACAGGGTGTCCTAAAACTGAAAGCCTTCCCTGAAATGGGAGGTTGGGGGTGAAATTCTAAGTGAATTGATATAAGCATGTGTGGGTCTCAGATTAACGCCTGAGTTATTATTCATTTTTAAAGGCGGGCGCACCTGATTGGTCCGCCTTTAAAAATTAATAATAATTCAGGGGTTGATCTCAGCCCCACACATGCTTATATCAATCGACTCAGAATTTCACCCCCAAGCCCCCATTTCAGGGAGCGCAATCAGTTCTGGGACACCCTGTATATGCATACATACATATACAGAGCGTCCTGTTATGATTGGATAATCCTGCAACTTTCGATAGATTTTTTACCCGGTTTAAAGAAAAATACTCTTGGTTATTCGTTTGATCTAGAAACGTCTTGTTAAATGTTAAGGAAACTTTATGAAGAAAGATCTTATGCAGAATTTTCATACAAACAAATTCGAATATCTGACTTTTACAGCCTGCGGTGTAAAAAAAATGTACGACGCATATCGTGCCAATTACATTTCAGTTGCTTAGTAATTGTCGATTCATATCATTTGTAGAAATGGCATCCGGAAAACCAAAAGCAGATGATTTTTTTCAAAAAATGGCATAAAGCCCAAAATCTCGAAAACCGTGGGACTTTTCGTAAACTGAAATTCCAGCATATAGTAGGACAGGATCTGACGTATCGTCAGTTGGAGGATCATCCATTCATTACAGGACACCCTGTATACGAGACCTAGCCTCGTCCGGGACAACAATCCGACTGTCACCTGTGCCAGCCGCTATATCACGTTTAAGAGACCACGACCCGACCACGGGGGATCGAGATAAAAATATTGAGAGACAGACAATTTCGGCGACAGTACAGACATACTCTTCACGTACACAACGTCGCCAAGGGTGAAGGAAGAAGGTTCGTACAAATGAAATTTCAGGCTTTGCCAGTGCGCGACTCGCGTCCGGACAACCGCGAAACGACCCCGAGATAATACAAGATAAGCGCTCGAGACGGTGCGGAAATGTTATTTCGTGGGCATCACGTAATGAAATAAATTCAGGGTAATCGAAGAAACGGGAGGAAAAAGCAAAAGGATCATGGAAAGGGTTGAAGATTGAAAAGAAGAGGGGGAGAAAAATGCCATTGGATGAGCCTCGTTGTACGAAACTACGTGAAAAGGGCTGTAGGGATGGATTTGCTTCCCGCGGTGGTACAGCGGGACGGGTGGGAGGAGAAGTGGAATAATCGCCTATGGCGTTCATTCACGGCTCCGTACTTTCATCAATCGATGATGACACGAGAAGAAGTTCGCGTGGGTGGCTCGAGTGATTAGCGCGGGACGCTGGGCGTCATCAGCACGCCCCAGCAATAGGACGATGAACTTTTCAATCGTTACACGTATTTGCACGTACGCACGAATGTATAAATACAAGTGTGCATAAATTAGCAGTAATTTATCAAAAAATCGTCAAACACAGGCAATACGATTGGGTACGTCCACCATAATTGGCTCTTGTTTTGCCCGGTCCGCATGAATATTCGAAGCTGATTAAGGCCTTAGGCCACTCTTGAAACCAAAAAAATAGGCTTTTTGGGGATTTTTTTTTAGAAAAACTACAAAGTAAATCGAGATTACAAAAAAGGGTGTTTATCATACATATCAGTGACTGTATAGAATAATTTTTTTGAAGCGATTCATTTCAAAATGGCGGCTGTGCAGCGTTTATCTCAAAACTGCATTTTTTACGTTGGCCTGAAACATAACTCAGACAATTTTCAACCAATTCACATGAAATGTTGAATATATCTTGAAAAATACATCGTCTATGGAAGTACGGAGGATTTGTTTGTTATATTGCATAGTTCATTTGTTATTAACAATTTTCTGACGATTTTTTAGGCGAATGTTTTGAAAGTGAAAAATTTGCCTAAAAAACATACACTTTTTGGAAAGACGGTCGACACTGTCTTTTTTCGTATCTATTAACCTTCCTCGTGAAAAACCTCAAAGGACTTTTTTTGTATTTCAAAAATAAAATTATGATCTTTTTCGTGCAAGTACGTCTTTTTCCACGCATCTCCCACTCTGAACAAATGTTTGGGCACTTAAATTTTGTTTTTCTTAAAAAATAAATGCTGGACCATAGAATAAGGATCATTGACTACGAAAAATGTTTCTACAAAAAGAAATGCATTTTTACCGAAATCCAACGATCTGAAAAACGTCTGGGGTCGGATCGACCCCGTATGCAGTCAAAGGGTCAAATCATTCTTTTTTCAATTTTTTTTCAAAAAGATGGCTGTTTTTTGTTCGTCGGGAACTAGCACGGAGGGATTCGAAAGTTGCGAGGCAGTTTTTGAAGAGCGAAATCATTTTTGTCCATAGCTTAATCGCTCAGAGAAATTCGTTGAGTCGAAACTATCGACGAAGTCGAGCAAATCCTCACGAAGTTAGCGAGCATCATGGAGATGCGGTAAGGGTGGACATAACACGGAGAATGGAGCTGACAAAGATACGTAGATGTTCTAGAAGCGAAGACTAAAGTGACGACCACGAACATCCGCTGTTCAACTTTGTGTCAAGTCCGAACCTTTGATCTCTCTCCATTTCGTCCTTTGTCTCCCTCTACTCTCTGTCTCTCTGGGCTCCGCTGCAGTAAACGTTCACTTTATAATAATGCGCAAAAGGGAAGTTGGATTCTGCGGGTATACAAGAGGATTATCCTTCATCGGCTAAGCGCGTGAATTAATCAAACTCCTTAAGGGGGGCGAGTAAATATCTCTAGGCGAGGGAAAAATTGCTAATTTGCATAATTTTTTTTAAAGAAAAGTATTCTTCACCATTTTCGAGACTTAGGGTATGTTTTATTACAACTTTTGGTTCTTACATGGTATTTTTTTTATTTATTGATCTTTGAAAGTGGCGGCGGTATGGCGCGATATTTTAAACGGGTTGCGGCGGATGTTGTCAGACGGCGTGAAACGTAGCGTCGACGGGATAAATCTGAAAAAAAATCAACGAAGATTTTTCTTTCATTAAGGGGTTACCCCCACTTGCGATTTTGAAAAAATCGATTTTTTTTATTGCATTTTTTTGAAGTATAAGTATCCGGGCCCATACTTTTGTATGGGCCCGGAATAGATGACTCTATGTAAGTTTACAAAAAAAAAATTTTCTTCGTGTAAACTGAAATTGAAACTTTAAACGCGTTTTTCTCAAAATGGCATTTCTGAAGTCGGTGACCAAGATTACTCGAATACTAATGAACCGATCTTCTTGAAATTATGCAGGCTTATTTAATACATAAAAATGTAGTCTTTAATCGTTCGATTTTTTTTCGAAAAAAAATGGCCGTTTTATAGCCAAAAAACGGCCTTTTTTCGTTAAAATCGAACCATTAACTTTGATTGTCCGCCATTTTGTGAAAAATGAATATCTTTTTAAATCCTTCGAATAAAGACTAGTTTGTACTTATATTTGACTAAATCCATCCGCATTTTTTTTCAGATGATCCACTTCGCCGCAATATTGGTCACCGCAAACCGTGTATATAAAAACATTATTTCATTGACGGCCATTTGCCACTAAACAATGTAATATTTTTCAATGAAAAAATTACTGAAAGTTCTTCAAGATGGTATATTGATCGATTAAAAAAGTTCTGTAGTTTTCTTTTAAAAAATTCATGAAAAAGGCCTTTTTTGCGTTACAAGTGGGGGTAACCCGTTAACACGCATACGCAGAATATGAACCAAGAAAAAGTGAAAAGTGTTGAAAATCGATGAAACGGTGCGGGTCGAAACAAAAAGATTGAATTTTCCGAAAAAAAACGCTACATTTTAGAATAAAAAATACTTTTTCAAAAAACTTCACAAACATTTGGGCCCATATTTTAGACAGTAAGGTTAGAACGATTTATACCGAATTTCATCAGTATTGGTCGATTAGTTTTTCAGCTATACGTGACGCCACTTTTGAAAATATTCTTTAAAAGACCGTGCCCTACTTCCGCCATTTTTAAAGATTAATAAAAAAAATACCATGCAACAGTTAAAGCACCACACCACGATGAAAAAAAACTTTTGTCATTTTTTTTCTTCATTTTCTGAAAGATGTATTTGTTAAGAATGCTCTCACCAAATGTTTAAAAGAAATTTGTAAAATTGGGGGAGATAAAGCGTTTTATGTGAAACCGTTCGAAGCCCACGACTGCACCGAGCGGCAATTCGATGTCGAAATTCCCCTTCATGATGCTGCGAACCTATATGTTTAGTTTCGAAATGTATTTTCATTTTATTTTTTAAATTAACCGTATGGCTTTATCGCTGTCAACCGCCGAGCAGCAATTTCGTCAGAGTTGGAAGCGACGTACACCGCAAACTATAATTTAGTTTCAAGTACAAAAATTTGTATACAGTCTTCTATATGTATATATTGACTATGAGTATCAATGAAAAAAATTCCTTTCATCGTTTGCTTGAAAATAATTACGAAAAATACACCGTCGTACCGCGCACGGACCGTGATGTGGTGCCTTAAAAGTAGTAATAAAACACACGATAAGTCTCAAAACTGGTGACGAAATTTTCCCTTTAAAAGAAAAACATGAAACTCATGAACTCAAAGTGTGCACCGCCGAGCCCTGGGGCTCTGCCGAAAAGAAAAAACAACTTCATACCTCCCAATAAATGGAAACAATTTCATCAAGTTACAGTGGAATTGATACATTGCTATGTAAAGTACCCATTTTTGCACGATTTTCATTTTAAAAAATAACTATAAAATCAGGTTTCCCTTATTGTAGAGCTTTGCAAAATATTTAGTCTTCCAAAAGGATTCCGCGCCAAAAAAGTTTCAGAACCGTGACCTAAAGGTATCTCCCCTTTAAGCCTTATTCGAAGTGCAAAGCTTCGTCCCTTTTTGCAAATCCAAATGACACACATACCTCTCACATCACAACAGACCAATTTTCCCGGCAAAATTGATTCGCTTCTTTGCCCATCCAAATTCAAGCGAATCGTCAAACCACCGATAATTATACTTACGTATCTCACCACTTGACGATTACTAAACTTTTATTCCCACTGCGTAGGTAAATAAATGAAATATAAAAATTGCCTTCCAAAATTTCTCAACGAGATGAATTCATGAAATGTCCCATATATTTTTAGCTAGTACAGCAATATCGGCACAGTAGTAACGGCAGCGCCGAAGGTTCTAGTACCCTTACTTGTTTCACCGTAAGTCGAAAATCCCCTGAGCCAAAGATCTCTCTCTTTTCGAGTGGAGAGATTATTCGAGTTTCTGCGGACTACTTTTTTTATGTTCCGGAGCACCGGTGATGGTAAGTAAACGTGATAGAGCAAGAAAGAGCGAGAGAGAACGAGACGGAAAAGTGAAGGAAAAAACAGGAGCTAGTGGACGCGATGGTCTCGTGGGTGGGGAGAAAATCCGAGCTCCTGGACGAAGATTGAGGTTCGCTCGATGGATAAAGGACGCGGAGTCTACAGGATCTACGAGGGAAAAAAACTTTAAACTTACCAACGACGTCGGAAATTATATATATATATACTACACACACACCCATATATAGTTGACTTTTGCGGAGCTTACAAAACTGAACGAGGCCTTGAACTACTCGTTTCCGGAATACTCTCCTTCATCTCGTGATATTAGCTCCGACTATACAATTTTTTAGTTTCGACCATCCAAACCACCAACTTCACTACTTTTGCCTAAGAGGAATGTGGCCTCGTTAAAACTCGCGAAAATAATATGAGGAGCTGGCGAACAAAACAGGACTTGTCCACATTACGTCAATTTTTTTGTTTGTGTTCTTCAAGCACACTTTTATTAGCTCCCAAAATACTTTGCATCGAATCCGGCTCTGAGCACCTTAGAATTAGTTAAAAACTGTTTTTTTAAAGCAGAAACGGACTTGCCCATGGCTGGCTGGATGAAAAATTCGTAACAGATGACCACAGTGATGACGATGATGACTTTGAATGCAATTGTTGTGAGCCTGACATGGAAGAGTTTGTGTAGGATTATTAGATTGATGATAAAAAAAAACAAATTTATATTCAATTCAAAGAACCTGTTTTATTTCGTAACCGGATATGTCCGTAAGATTTTCATTCTGAAGCGGAGTTGTTCACCATTCTCATTAAAAACCGGACTTGTCCAGAATGAAAATGAACATAAACACACGGTAGTTAGGGTTTTTATTTAACTGGAAG